>JAUTXX010545910.1:0-19733 GCA_032273605.1 Panulirus laevicauda | reverse complement strand
TTTCCACCTCCAATTTGGTCTCCCTCTTCTCCTCGTTCCCTCCACCTCTGACACATATATCCTCTTGGTCAATCTTTACTCACTCATTCTCTCCATGTGACCAAACCATTTCAACCAACGATTTCAATCAAATAAAGGCAGTGCAGTACAGTGGCTGCAAACATACATGAATTATGGGTGAGAAATAATTACACTACCTACCTTGGTGCTGCCAGCTGAAGGAGTCAAACTCTCACAACACCTCATGAGGGTATTTACTAGAGGAGTAATTATTCAGGGTCAGTTGTGATTGGCTGACAAAAAGAAACACATAAATGAGATGCTGATATCTCGGGCAGGCCCACCTCTCGACTGTGATTGGCTGGAGGTCCCCTACCAACCTTCACCTGCTTACACCTGACTGCACACTCCCCTACCTCTCACGGGCTATGCAGCGGACATGTACTTGTTGTATGATGTTGACCCTATACAATAGATTATAATCCAATACATACAGAACAACACAATTTTGTAACAATGAAAAAAAAATCATTGATACATTGTGTGATATTCAAAAAATAAGAAACGAGCACATTTGTCAGGAAGAACAGTTTGATTTGTATATTTATTACGATTACCATAAAAAGAAAGAAAACAAAGCATAAGTTCCATGTTTGTTTACCCTCATGCCTGAAGGTGAGGGGATACTCAGGAGCACTCCTGTGCATCCTTTTAGCAGTTTGGCTAAGTTTTTTCTTTTTCTCGATACTAGTTGAGGGGTTAAACCGATATCCAGCACGTGTTGAGGATTTATTGTCTCTAATACAGGGCAGATTACTTATATTTTTTATGGCTTGAGGAATCTGCATATTGTTCACATTAACTTGCTAGTTACTGAAAAATATGACAAGGCACCTCATACTCACAGATAGGTAAATGGATAACAGTTCTTAAGTTGTGGCACTCTGTTCACAGAATTACGTGTATCAAATTTCCAAGTGGGTATTGCTTAGTTGTTGCTATTAATGCATATGTTGAGCATATATGTTCCCAATTTTAGTCATGATTGACACCCTGATGACAAAGCAACTGGATGTCTTTATTTTAGCTAACTGTTATTGTGCCATTTGTGTTGTCGTGCATAACAGTTTGTTAGACTAGAAAACATTAGTTAATGTAAAGATGATTATTCATGTTTAATTTATTTCAAGAAGAGAATAGTTAACATCAAATTTTTGTGAGTATGGTGCCTGACTGATTTTTGTTGTAATTTTCTTAGATAGTTTTGAATAGTGATTCATATACTGGCCTCCCTTGCTTTAGATAGCTGATTTAAACAAATTCGTCAGTATTATTTTGTCTCCAAAAATTTGGTGCTTGAGGTTCATACTTTGTATGGGTGAACATGAATATCATGTGCCCTGTATTTTTCATATTATGGGTATCACCATGAATGATCAATTGAAATTGCCTGCCAGTTCACACATAGTGCTCATTTTGCAAGGTCTTTCTCAACTGTATGATAGGTCAAAAGTAATGCCGGTGAATTGAAAGGCTTTGTGAATCAGTCAAGTGGTCCTGCAGTCAAGATTACATCAAGTGAGGAATCTATCGATAGAAAAAGCTAAAAATAATATTGACTGTGTGGGTGGAGGATTTAGATCAAAAGTTGGTAACAATGAACTCTAGCTGGCTATGTTACAGCTTGGTGCTTTATTACACATAATTGAATGTGAAATACCACAGTCGGATAAAAATCTCCCATGGAAGTGCTAAAATGAACCAGGGAATACAAGAAATTGATAGCTCCAAAAATGTTATTGCTTAGTCACTGATGTTTGAGCATGCTTTGAATGTTTATGTCACATCTGACTCCATTTTTCAAGTTTTGACATCTCAACAAGAAATCAGATATAGATAACTGTGCTTTACCTGATTGTTATTATGTACTTTCTGATGTTTGATACAGAACAGCATTTAAGTGCAGAGAATAGTCATGAAAAGTATGATGATTAATCATGATCATTGAAGGACTGCAAAAGAAAAAAATATTCACCCACTGCTATTGCTGCAAGAGTAAGCAAGCATCTGATCATGTTGTAGCTAAACATATAGTGGAGATACGTGAAGGTTGTGATTCTGACACTGTTCATGAATGATTTGTGGCAACAGGCCCCTTACACCTTCTACCACCAACTGAAGAAGATGACTTTTCCTTCTTGTGAAGGTCATGTGCTGGACATCCTGTATTGCATTGTTGGACCCAGCGGAAGGCCTTGCTCCCATTTGTTCACTATTAAGCTGCATTGGAAATCAAAATGGAAGGCCTGGTTTGGATGTGAATGTTGTACGTACTCTTCTTGGGATATTGCAGAAAGAGGTTTCTTATACCCATGTTAGCATTGCCATGGATATTTCAGATGATGAAAAGGACAGAATATGCGGCAGAAGTTTGTGTAAACCAGAAGAGGAAAAAACAATGTTACATCAAGGTTGAGTTTTGACCAAATTCCAGATTCACAAAGATTTTTTTTACTTTGAAGTCATGAAGAACTTTATCAGTAAACTGATCGTTGAATGAGTGATCACACACACCAAACAAATTTCCTGATATCCTGTAAGGAGGAAAGTTAGATATGAGAGTGAATTTGTGACTCCAAACTGAAGTTCTTTATTGCATCGAAAATATTGATCTGTCTATGATGTATAAGGATTTTTGCACTGCATAGAATCTGCTGTATCCACATGGCACAATAGCATTAAGTGGAAGATCGAACCGAGGTAATTAGTAGCAAAGTATGATTATTTGTTTTGTATTCACTATTGTAATTCATTTACAAAATAATAATTTCCAATTGTATTAGAAACTATGTATTGTTCATTTACTCAGGTGCATATCAAATATGTACTCTTTTACAGCGTAGTGCTTTACTGCCCTAAAGAAAGCAGTTGTAGAATGATTAAGATCAGCTGTATTAATGACGCTTTTTATAGGGCTCCAACAGCTTCAAGGCTGTGCTACAGTCAGTAGCAGGGAAATAATGGAATTCTTTGGAGTGAGATGTGCCACGATAAAGTACTTTTTGTTCACTGATGATGATAACACCTGTCTGGTAAGGACGTGTGAAAGAGTATTGATTAAATGATGTATGCAAGGGAGGCATGTAAGGACAGGGATACATGGAGACTTTTTGCTTTGGTCATCCCTTGATGGAGTTCTTGGATGGAATGGGCATCAGAGATACAGATAGATAGATAGATTGGAAGATAGTGGTGATTAAGAGGATGGTGGTATGCACAGTCTTTGGCAGACAGATATGGATCTGGTGTTTCCTCTGAGGAATTGTATGAATATTTGGAGGAAGAGTTTGAACTGCACTGGCTTGTATGGACTTTGTGAAAGGTGCTACAAAATTTAGGGGTAATGGAAGTTACTGAAAGTGAGGAATTGTTACAGGAGTTAATTATGTGTGTGAGTAGGAAAGAAGGAGAATGAATGGTTTGTGTGTCTTCATCAAGGATGTGTAGTGTCACCATAACAGTTTAATCAGTTTGTAGGCAGGGAAGTGAGGAGGTAACCGCAGATCTACAGTTTGCCGAGGGTTGGGTGGGGATGGGGCTTGGTTCATGGATCAGTCAGTGTTTGCAGATACTACGGCTTGTGGCAAATTCTAGAGAAACCATTGAAGTTGGTGACAAGAGAAAGCTAAGTGTAAATGTAAATAGAAGTAAGGTAATTAGTTGCAACATAGGGATACGGAAGGATGGTCTGAGTGTAAATATAAGTGGAGAGAACTTACAGGATGTGGGATGTTCTTGGTATTAGGGAGTAGTGTGGTAGTGGTTGGAAATGTGGGGCTTAACGTAAGTCATGAGGTGTAAGAGGAGGCTAAGGTCCAGGGTGCATTAAGGAACATTTGGATGTTATTGTGAAGGCAAAATGGGGTATACCAGTATAGCATAGCAGGTATAGAAGATGCAATCTCTCAATAATGTTAAGTAGTCCAGAACTTGAGTATCAAAAAGATAAAATCCACAAAGGTGCTAAGATAAACCAGGAAATGCAAAAAGAATCCTCATAGATATGTATGCTTTAAAAGTGAAAAGTAACTTGGATTCAAAAATGCTAACCACCTTTTTTGCAGGTCCAGGCATTGCCTGAGTTAACACATTAGAAAATTATAAGCAAAAAGTTTTGTATGACTTGTACTCAGAATGATAAATGCTAAAGTGAACCAGTGAATATATTGATTTAATATTCAAGCTTTCATAAAATTTGATCTCTGAAATGGTGACCAATATCATAACAATATTGGTCATGCCAACCTGTAGTGCTTTACACTTGCCCTCCACCATCTACTCCTATTGAAAACAACAGCCTGTATTAATGATTATGTATCTTTAAGGTACTTTCACAGTGATTTTATTTTTCATGTTCATTTGAGGGGTTGAGGAATGTAAACTCCCTATTACTATGGAGATCTTCCTTTGCTTTGAACGATTCCACTCTAAAATAACTTTTTGTAGAAATGAATTCCGATTTTGTAGTGAGAGAGGCCAGTATTTTTTTTATGATTGAAGGAAAAGTTATTGAGATTTTCCTCATTGATAATGGATGTTAAATGCCCAGTCAGCTTTGGTAGAGTTGAAATGAAGTTATATTCATCTATCTATCTATCAGTCTGTCATCATTATCACCTGTACTTTTTATGTGAGGTACATCAATTGGTATAGTCTTCTTTTAACGGTTATATTCACAGCACTCATGCTCATCATATTGTGACCATTTTTTTCTTTTTTGGGAGAGAGAGAATGTTCCCTAACCCTAGGTTAAACCATTTAGTCATCATTCACTTGTAAGGACATGGAGGATGTACACTTTTAACTCTTTCAGCACTTTGGGTGTCAGTCTGCTCTCGTGTAACTGGTTACTGTGAACATCAGTCGACAAACGTCATATCCCCCTACGTAACAGGGTGCTCTGAACATCAGTCTACAAACTTCATTTACCCCTTCCCCCCTCAAATTAAATCCTGCATGCTTTGTAAGCTTTTTTACGTGCCTATTAATGGCAACCCAAACAGAGGGTGAGTCATTGGAGCTGCCTGGTGGCCTCAGTAACCTGCTAGTGAATATGGTTGCTGGATGTTTGCCTTTTCAAGGAACTTTCCACCCACCGCCACCTGTAGTGCCCACTCCTGTGACCCTGCTGTGCCAATTTCCTGTTCTTAAGATTTGCCACTCTGGTAAGTAATGTGTTTTTCCTAAGCATGGAATGCTTGATTCTGAATTCAGAGGAAAAAATAGGGGTTTTGATAGGTTTTGTGCACCAAATCATATATATATAAAACAAAATTCTATTTTTTATTTTTTTTTTGCATATTTATGATCATTCTTATAAATGTATTTTCTTAGACTAGGAATGGTTATGTTAATTCTTAAGAAAAAAAATCTGCATCTTTAATATATTATGAAAAATATGTATATGATTTTGCTGTATTTTGTGCATTGTGGTAACCAAGAAAGTATTAACCAAAAGGGTTAAGGACTTATCTCATGATTTATAATATCAGGCTGTTTGTATTTAATTTGGAATATATTTGTATTGTCTAAAGCGATTTGCATGAAAGTTAGTTCAGACAAAGTGATATCCTAATGAAAATATGTTATAAATCTACATGACATTTTGCAAAGGTCACAGTTTTATAGGGGAAGCAGAATGTTGATATACTGTAGATGGATAGGTAGGAATGAAATTTACTATTTGAAGCAGTGTCATAAAATGGTAACTGGAATTCTGTTATTATTACTATTATTATGTAACAATAGGACCATTTTTAGGGGGCTCTTGCAGCTTTGAGGCTGTGCTCTACACAAGGACAGGGTAAGGAAGGTTCCTTTAGGGCTAGAAGACCCTTGGTGACTTGGTACTCTCTGTTTACTGACAGTGATACTGCCTTGTCAAAGGTGACTTTTCATCATATGCAGGAGTAGTCTCCTGAGGCCAATACTAGTTTAGAAAATTATTGATAAATGATACTCACCCTTCGGTGTTACTGGGAAGCATTGTGATTATAGAAGTTACTTTTGAGCATAGCGTCTCACTGAAAAATGTAATATTTAGATTGTATTTTGATCTGGCATAGGAAATGGTTGCTCAAATTTAGTTGAGCATTAAATATGGGAATGTTTAAGGCCTTATGCTGTATATTATGGAGTTGGTGATTCTAGATTTTAGAGGTTTTGCTTTGATATCACATTAGTCATTACGAGAAGTATTTGGGTTCAGAAAGAGCCAAGTTAATGTTAATTCTAAATACTCATTCAAGGTGCTTAAAGAGGGAAGCAGATGAGGGAATTATGTCCAAAGGAGCTCATATACCAGTTTGCCTAAGAATATTTCCTCACCTCTTTCTTGCTGTGATGTTTCGCTACGAGAGTAATGGACACATCTCTTCCTTCCCTCTCGGGATTTTTATCGCACAATCGTATTTATTTCAAAAATTGTGTAACTAAATTGAATTTTAATGTACTGATCCAAAACTAAACCTATCCAAGCCTATTTTTGTCAATAAGTTAAAGCTGATTTTGGTAGCATAGGAATTATTGAGTTTGTTGAAGTCGGTTTAGTAGATAAAATTGTCTAAAGCCTTCAGTGAGGGCAGCAGTTGGAGGATCTTTCAGGTTTTTTGAACCTTGATTCTTATATTGTATAAGCAGGATAAAAGAAGCTAGTTTTGCATCTAGTGAATATAACATTGCTTTACCAGCTCTTCAAAATGTTTCTCACTTTGGGAGATATTAACGTACCAGTAGTTGTGGTACAGTTATTTGGTAGTTTGGCACTTTGAAGTGTATTTATGAGCTTTCTTGTGAAATGACCATCAGCTATATCATTAAATGGACAACTCTTAAGATCCCTGCCTTGTATGTAGCAATAATAGCATTTACTCCTCTGTTCATTTTCATAGTTAAATGAAAACCATTATCACATTAATTATGTTAAACCTAGGATTTTGCTTCTGTCCGTACAGTTGGTTTTGTTGTGACAGTTGGAAATGTTGGCTAGTCATTTCTTAAGCAGAAGTGAAGGGTAAGGAATATTGTATGTACGTATAACTGTAAGAAAGAAAAATAATCTTTTTTTTAACTTGACAGCAAATCATTGTGATGTCATAAACTTGATAAGTATGATATTGATTAGTTTCAGTACCACGTGCTTTTATTTATTTAAAGTACAAGAACCATAATATTTTATGTGAATTTTTATATGCGTCTGAGCATTGCACACACACACACACACACACACATGCATGCATACAGGCACATTTACACCTGAGATTGGGCCTCATGAGTAATGGAAACCCCATTTCGCCATACACCGTACTCTATATTCCCTCTTTTACTAAACAGCAGGATGTCCCATGCAGTTTCCTTCTTGCAGCCTCATCCTTGCTTAGTTTTAGACTCTACATGTGTTCTTCCCACTCCAGTCTCCATAATCTTGCAGGTTATCTTGGTTTTATACAGTTGGTTAAGGGATCCACCTTTTATCCATCCTTTCCAGTTGCCTCAAACTCAGCTTTTCATTCATTCATTTGTACAGCCAGTCACTCCATTTGATATTTGTGGAACAGCCTTTGTAACTTTTTATTTTCTCTTACTCAGTATCTCAGGCTTAGGAAATTAGCCACCAAAACAATATCCTTTATTTAGTACCTGTTCTTCTTTTATTGCAAATCCATATTCATTCTAGCATCAATGTAGGCTAAGATATTTCATATGTCACACTTCCATTTACCAACAAAATTGAAATATATACCATTTTTATTCTGCATGCCTACTGTTTATCACCTGCTTAGTTATCTAGGTATGCATTACCCTATCTTCGATAAAACTGATCTCACTACTCTTGAAGTTTTGTATCTTTCTGAATTTCACACCATCTAATCAAACCACTTTTTTACTTCACATTTTACAAATGCTTACGTGGTTTTTTCACGAGTTGCATTTGTTTTCTCTTTAGCATCTTAAAATCCTTTTGTGTCCTAGGATTGTTCTGCTGTCTTGCCCATCATCTCTCTCCTATTTGTGCATTAGTCCTCAAACACCTAAGGAGCTGTCTGTCTCTTCCTCCCACTTATTTATATTTTCAGTATTTTGTTTTTCACCCAAGATGGCTTCAGTTTGGGTATGCTTTTTCCTTTGCCTTGTTGGCTACTAATGAAAATAATCTGAACTTTCATTTTTCTTTCATCTTTTTCATCATTATTTGCTGCTTTGACAATGAACTCCACCAATAAAGATATTAAATGAAGAGGCACTGCATATGAGGTAACATTAGTGTCAACACCAAACCAGAAACACATTCCTTCTCACCTTGTGTATATGCCATAGTTTCACCGAAAAAAAAAAAATTACTGCCTGTAACAGCCTTGTTGGTTCTGTAGATTTTCAGCACATTCCAGAGTCCATTCCTGTCACTTTTTTCTTGTAGTGTTTCCAAGTCTGTAAATACTGCATGGGAACACTTGTTTTACTAAATTGATCTCCACAGTAATTGTGTTGGTAAATATCCGATCTACATAACTGCAACCCTCCAGCAGTCCACTTTGTTGATCTCTCATCTTGCTTCTTGGAAATCCTTTAACTTTTGTCATTCACTGTGTCACATATCTTTCCTCTTATGCTCTAAGAACTGATCTCACTGTAATTATGACTTTTTCTCGAGTATCTTTATGTGTGAGTAGAGTCACTAAATCTATCCATTACTCATAATCCTTAAAAACAAAAATGCATTATCTTTCTCATCTCTCTGTGTAATCTGATTTCTTATTTGTATTGGCATCTTTTCATGGCTTCAGATTTCAAAGGATTTTGGCTAATCATCACCACATATAGTCAACAATAGTGTTTGATCTTTCAAACTCTTGTTCTAAATTGTTGTTATCCATTAACTTATTCATATAACCAACAGTATAAAAGATATGCATCTGTATCCTTTTTTTTATCATCTTGATGCCTTTTATCTTTTACCCTTTCATCAGTCACTTTCTGTGTATTTTTGATCATTCACATTTTTGCCATTCCCTTCATGTGCACATACATGCTTACACCTACCTTTTTGTTCCTCAGGATTCATTTTGGTTATGCCTAGAATTTAGAGTTGTACTTTGAATAAATGCGATTTCCTTAAAAGTGTTTCATCCATTTCTGATTTATACATATATGTTTTTACATATATTGTTGCTTTTCAAAAAAAAAAAAAATTTCAAATTTTACAGCCTTTCATATGATAGAATGACTTTCTTGAGGTTGCTTCAAGTTATGCTTTGTAATTCTCTTAATGCTCAAAAGTTACTTCTTATAGGAACTAAGAAGATGTCATTTTCATCCTATTTAATCATATTCCCAATGATTATAATGTATTTTAGATTTCTCTTGTCATCATTCTGTGAATATATTGTTACAAATGTTTGCACTTTCATCACATGTTACAGCCAAGTGTTTTCCCGACTGTTCTTATTAATATCTTCTTTAACTAGTTTTGTTTATTATGGATAGACTTTTCCTTGTAAATTTTATAGTACTTTATTTGATCTTGCATAGTAATTTTCATTATGATTTATACAAAATAAATTTACTTTGATTTGTTTGTTTCTGATACTCTTTTTGAAACACATTCATGTCCCGGCATTTTTTGTTTGCTTTTGTTCAGTTTTACCTTGAATATGATGATTATGTGATCACTCTTGAAGTAGTTGAATCAGGCATGGGAGCAAGCTCACAATTATAAGAGAGTGAATTGACCACGAATAGATAGGAGTGAATCCACAGTAGATGTTGAGAGACCTTATGACAGATTTGTGAAGGCATGCCATAATTTGGATGGTTCTTAATGAATTTGAATTGTCTTTGCGGGATGTGCATTAGGAACACTTCCTGAGATGTGAAATCTTTTGTCATGTTAGGCTAGTGGTATTGTAACAGCATTAGATCGGTGTTCAGATCCATTCTGGGATGAGTACTGTTAAAAGCGTCATTTACGAGTTTCAGAACTTAAGGAATGGGCTGTGTAAATAATGATGTGTGAAGTTTGATGATTCTGTCAAGTATTTTGTGTGAAGCTTAGTGTTACACTAAAGTAAACTATTACCAAAATGAATTGTCTTACCAGGAGAATCATGTTAATGGGAAGATGCTAGATGACATTAGAAAATATATGATCCGACACCTATTGCTGAAGGACTCCATGAAATTCAAGACAAGTATATTATACTATGCTGAATCTGATACCTATTGCTGAAGGACTCCATGAAATTCAAGACAAGTATATTATACTATGCTGAGTTGACAGCAACATGTTTGGAAAGGGCATCTTCTACTGTTTGCCTTTACACCTATGTTGAAAAATTAGGAATGTAGTTTTACTCCGTGAGAAACCAATAGGCTTGCATACCCTGCTCGTTTTTACTTTGAAAAAATCGCAAAGAGATTATACATTTGCTGTACAAAAAATGAACAAGCATGCATACCCTGCTGGTTCTTTGAAAAAAGGTGCAAAAGATGTTGATGATCGATTAGGATTTTAATGAGGTTGCTGTAAAGGAATAGGAAGAAAACGTTTCAAAACCCATATGATGGCAAGGGTTTCAAGATTTTTCACTGAACAATTGTGGGATTACAAGGGTTCTGCATAGGGCAGAGCAGACAATCGGTGAGACTTTAGTATTCCTGGGGAAGTATGTCATAACTATCTAACTAAGGGAGTGAACTTTCAGGAGAATGTACAAAGGATGTGCAATCATAGCAAAGTCTTGAATGATGCAGCTCAGCAAGGCCAGGGATGGATCATACACTGTCTGCAGGCATGGAGACGAGTCTCTCGTGGCTGTTATTTTGTCATCACACATATAAGCTCCCTGAACATTAACTTTGTTCTAAGAATATCTTTTTGTTTCTTCCAGAAGTTACAAATGCTTAGCTCAAGCTGTAGACCAGAGAAGGCAGTTAAAAGACCCTGGCATGGCCAAGGAATGACGAATGTTTCTGTGGTTGAAACTGTGGTAGTAACGAGATTGCAATAGGATGGTTATCACGCGGTTTGTCATGTAGCAGGGGAAAGGCTAATGTTGTGAGGACACAACAGAATGCAGGGATGTCCCCTTCAAAGTAATATCAAGGATTACGTTGATAATGTGATATTTCAGGAGAGGGTAAGACCTGGAGAGAACGTGATGGGTCTATGTTCCATAATCTTTCATCTTTAGTACATTTAGTAATTCAGGTGAGATTGAGCTGTGGAGAACATCTACAGGAACACTGAGATATGAAGCGCTCGCTTGTGATCTAGAAAGCTGTGAAGTCCATGCCGTTCATAACAGATCGGGGTAATTCATTTACAGTGGAAATCTCCTGGAAGTGAGAATACAGAGATGGGTGAGGAGGTTAAACACCTGGATGTTGCATGGGACATTGATCTTCCCTGACCCTTAGGATGAAAGAGGTTTAGGGAGGGGCCTGGGTAGAGATATTTTTTTCTAAAGTAGTTAAGTCTGTGCATTGAATCAAAGGTAATAGATCTTTTAATACCTTGTAGTGGTAGACATCCATGAAGGCTTTCTTTAAACCATTTCAAGATTTAGCCAGATGGAAAGCTTGCATTTTTGTCTTTCTAAACCTGACATGGCTTATACAGTAAGCAGCAGGTATTGTCATCAACTTAGAAAGGGACTATGCCTACCCCCTGGTATTTTCCATGTTAGGAGGGGTGAGAGAACCAATTGATAATGATGGGGAGTGTAAGATAGGTATTCTTATTATAGGAAGAATTAATGAACACAGGCTATTTGTAGAATCTGAGAGTAGCAGAATTATTCATTTATTTTTATTTATTTTGCATGATTGTATAAACTCCATCCTTTGATATAAATCAAACTAGATCATTAAACAATAGGTGAATTACAAAAAATTAAAGGTTAAAGTTCATAGTAACCAGGAGTGGATTGATGGCAATGATTTCTGCATCCAGCAGTGATGTACATGTGTCTTTTGAGGTTGTAAGTGTGTTTACGTGGACATATGCCTGAGGAATAGAGTTGCCTTGGGTTGATATTTGGGAAGATGGCTTTGTGACGAAGGAGAACCAACCAAAGTAACTTGAACTTGGATATTGCAGGTGATAAGCAATAGTGGGAAGGTAGAGTGAAGACTAGAGGTTAGTTGTGTAAGACAATGAAGAGTTAATGTTATGATTTAGTTGGAGCAGAGGGCACTAAAAGGTGAGAGAGCAATGATATTATTGTGGTAGTGAGTTGGAGTTAAAGGACTCGCTTGATTGTAGCCAGTACAAGAATGAAAGAATGAGTTCTTGATATGCCCCCAAAGGGTCAGCCAGCACACGAGAGTTCTTGTTGTTTAACAGGGTGTGGCTTTTACCTAATGGAGCCCTGTGAGGGTTAGGTCCAGCTCCAGGGTTATCTCTCAGAAACAGTGTCTAGGTGGAGAACACTGATGAGAAGAGATTGCCGAGTGCTAACAATTGCTGTTTATTGTAATAATTTAACACCAGGAAGATCGGTGCAGTTTGCTTTTGATAATTTAACATCAGGAAGATCAGTGCAGATAATGGCTGACACATGGCTAGGGTGTTGAGAAGCATGGGAACTCATGGGAAAAGAACTTATGTGCTCCACTTTTATTGAATAAAGAGACCAGTGAAAAAAGAAAGTTAGGGAGGGTGTATTATCTGAGTTTAAATTACTATGTTCAAGCATGGAAATGCAGATGATGGTTAAGATATCATATCCAAAGGTGAAGCTGTTGACAACCACAGGAGGTACTGGGAGAAGGACTTGCAGGCTGATTTTCAATCCCACTAGATAAACAGTCTGATAAAAAGGAAAATTAGTTCTTAGAAATAAGTGCAGTGATGGAACAATTGAGACTAGCACAAGAGCACAAGTTTGAGAGATGTGTTCTACCCCATTTGCTGCAATCATATGTCTTCTTTATTTTCTGAGAATAGCATACATGCCCTCATTATATAATAAATGGATGGTAGAAGCAGTAGTGTATACCATACTGGTGAGTCTTTTTAGGCTGTTACTCTTGTATAGACTGAGCTAATGCAGTTGGGGAGACTGACCTGGGTTTACTGGGTAATCTGTGTTGACATTACACGATAGAGATAGAGCTGTTATGACAGTGAATAGAACCATTGTTTGGGTGGTGCACAAAACTTTCCAACAACAATTTTGTAGCAGTTATCATGAGTGAAATTACATTTTTATTATTTCTCCTATTTTGTAATTGTTTTCTTGTGTCCATATGTAGGAGTGGTGGCTCACAAAAAGGCATTCTAGGATTGTAATTTCAAGTATATAATATTTGTGTTTACTGTCTACATAGAAAACAAAGGGGATTACACAAAGTTAGATATCAGCCTTGGAAGGGGTATTCATTATTTTCATTTTCCCTATAGCTTTTTAAGAATTTAGAATTTCTTTTTTCATCTTACTGTCCCATTATTCTTATTGCTGGAACACCATATTTTCTAGTCAAGTTTATTTTTATTAACATTTAATATGGTGCAATCCTTTCTCCATTTATTGAGACTGTAATCAGTAAGTCAAATATGTTTGTATAACTTGACCAAAAGCTTGGTTTTGATAAGGCAGAGCAAAACTTTACTTTTTTTCCATTAAGGAAGAGCCCCAAAACTAAGAATTGCCAAATTAGAATTGGTATTTCTATTCCTACAGAACTTCCTTTTGCTTTCTGTACAGTTTATTAGGTTTCCATGTTTAGCATCATTGCCATGTTTCTTTTTTTTTAGAAGAGTTTTGTCTCAAATATTTTTCGTGTTTTTGAATATTGTACGTGTATGGGGCAGAAATTAATTAGATTATTTCATGAACTGGCTTATTTTTAGCTTTTAAACATTATCAGTTGTTGGTAATATAAAATGAAAATTCCTTTGCTTGCAGAACATATTATAGTCTATCAGTGTTTGATAAATTCTGTTCCTTTAGAATCGTATTGATATTACATGTCTTCGTATGTTTTTCTCTTTTTTTCAGTTTCTTAACGTTCGATTGCAGTTATTCATTACTACCTAAGCATGCATACACATATACTTTTAAGGTTATCATTCATAACAAGGCTCACAGAATTTTGTGAGAAAGTGAGCTGTCTCAGAAAAAAAAGATAGATAGATGAGTGGATTGTATGTTTCTGGACTGCCGGAAAACACTGGACACTACAGTGTAGAAGGCTTGAGCTTCATGTAGGAATATGGGGAGACTCTTTTCAGTGATTGAAGAATTACATTAAAGGACTCATGTCAGAGAAGCCTTCTCAAACTTTGTTGAAATCACTCGTGGTATGTTACAGGGCTCTAGTTGTAGGACTATTGCTCTTCTTTATCAGAGGATTGGATCCATTATGACCTAAATATGTTTGCTGATGATACTGAGGTCATGACAGAAGAAAGAAAGATACGAATTGCATTAACTTTCAAGGACACCAAGACAAAGTTGAAAGTTAGTCTGACACGTAGATGATGAAATTCAACCCAAGTAAATGCAGAGTAATGAGGTTGGGATACATGATGCGTCTCGGTATGAATACTAGATAATCTAGCTGAAAATTAGTTATGGGAGTGTGTGTGTGAGAGGAACTTGGACGTCAATGCTGTACCTAACCTGTCACCAGAGCTCTATTTCAGGTGGATTGTTAAGGAGACAGACTGTCTGCTAGTAAATACACCTACATTTGAATTTATGGAAAAGGAAATGTTAACCAAACTAAGCGCAACATATATTGCACCAAAACGAGAAAAGGTTTCTTAAGTTTGGTTAGTTAAAGAAGTGCAGATAGCTAATTGAGAAGGTCCACAGGAAGGCAAAAAAAGATGATACCTGAACAATGAGAGGTTATGGGCAATAAAGTTGGCCACCATGGATGAGGGATGATTTGGGTGGCTTGATGACAACCTTTAAATTTCTAGACTGGTTTGAAGATTTCTGTGAACATACCATTGTTTGATGCAAAGATAAAGCAACCAGAGGCTATAACAAGAAGCTCAGTGAGAAACTTGTTAGAAAAGCTGTGAACGAATAATTAGTATCAAAGTCATGGATGAATAGAAACAGTGATGAAATTGTAAATGTTGATGGTATACTAAATTTAAAAACTTGAAAAACAGTAGAAAAATACAAGAGTTGGGCGATCAGGCTTGTAAAACTCCCTCCCTGTACTGTAAAGCATAAATAGGTAATTACAGGTAGATGATGGAACAGGAAATTAAAGAATGGTTCTGCAGATTACAAATAGCCCTATACCATCTATGGTGAATATCATAAATAATTACTATACTCTGTATTTTGCCAATGTATTTGTAAAAATATGTTTAGCACACTCACTTTTTGAGGTCTAATGAGCAGAAGCAGGGTATTGACTCGTGCTGTGAAACAGGGACTTGGAGATATCAGTATAGCTATAGATGGGAAATGATTAGATAAAGCTGCAGAGAGAGTAATATCCACAATTATGATGGAACAATCAGAGAAGTATGGGTTTGTTAGATGAAAGATTTATAAGTGTGGTAGTATAACCAGGATTATTGTAAATTGGCAAATGTGGTGGTTTTGACAAGAACAAAGAATGTGGTGTTTGATAAGCCACACTGCTGGTGTGTGAGTTGTACCAAAGTACCATAACGGAAACAGGTTGATTGATGTAAGTCATCGACGATTTTTGTATCTTTATGTTAATTTTTACATCATTGATTTTTCAGTCTGTCAGACCATGGAGAATTTTAAGCTTAACCTGTCTTTTAAAGATGGATCTTTGGGAGTATTCATGCATAAGCACCAGAGGTGGTCTGCTGTACTTTGTATTTTAGAATTACATTTCCATACCTGTAAATTATCATCTTAATAGTGTTTGTATCTTATTTGATTTTTACTTGATTTCACCTTTCTGCCTATGTATATTTTCTATAGCAATACTCATTCATGTTTTTTTTAGTGCAAGCAACTAGTACCTGCTTTCCTTATATGATAATCTTGATAATCTTGCCAGTATTAGAATTCTTTAGCTGAAGTTTCTAGCATTTTATTAAGCTTGCATTACTTTGAATTATATACGGAGCTGGTCGTCAAATTGTTTAGGTAATACAGCAGAAGAATGCCAAAACTTTCACTTGGTACATTATTCTAGTGAAATTAAGTGTGCTATCGTAACAGGTTCGCTAATTCTGAACTAAGAATACTTTCACCTGATTGTTGTTTAGAATATCAATATACAACCAGTGACACAAAAATAGATTTATAAATTCCACATTAGTGACATA
Source organism: Panulirus laevicauda (assembly GCA_032273605.1). Classification (NCBI taxonomy): domain Eukaryota; kingdom Metazoa; phylum Arthropoda; class Malacostraca; order Decapoda; family Palinuridae; genus Panulirus; species Panulirus laevicauda. Next base: position 3,397 of record JAUTXX010545910.1, on the reverse strand, counting down.
GAGACATTTTGAAAAAACTGATTCCACACATCTATTATTGACTGAAAAGTTTACTTATAGAAACAGTTGAATTGCTATTTTCTGTACATCCAAATCCAAGTATCATACGTGTGCAGGTACTTCAATTGAACCTGAGGTGCATTGATGTGAAATATGGTGTGTTTGCCCATATTGTCAATGAATATAAGTGTTTAATGCAATAATTCAAAGTGGGATTTAATTTGGCTGACATTTTTTGGGACTAAAGCATTAAGAGAATATAAAGGCAATAACAAAGCTTCTTGAAGTTTTGAAAACACAAGCACAAGGGATATTTGCACCCTGTATAAGCTTGCATTTATGCACTATATGCAGACACACATACTCACACCTCGCATACTTATACATACATGTTCTAACTTGCACAAGCGCAGACACTTAAGCACGTTGTATTCATTATTGCTGTTAGATATCAAATAATTGTGAATGCGAGTTGAAATCAACTGTTTAGTTAGTTTTTGCTAATCATTCTGCATTTCATGAAAAGTAATTTCATATATTTTTAACATGCTTGGCTCTAGATAGATCTTGAAAATGGTATTTAAATTGTTGGTATCAAGTGCTTTGCTGGTCTGTTAATAGCAACGATTTTAAGCAGGTGAAATATATACTGATTAGTGGTTATATGACATACATTTAAATCAGCATAGATTCTCCAATTTCAGATAGAAAATATTCTCCCCTCTCTAATTTCATTCTTACAACTTTAAAAGATTACTATTGCAAGATTTCGTTTACTGGTGTACGTATCCGTAGACTAGACGGTTTTGTATCCATCATCATTTAAGAAACCATTCCCAGTTCAAATTCATAGGTTTAAACAGGTTCAGTCTTTTGTAAGATAAATGTGATAGTGCAAATTGAACATAAAACATTGAGATAGATTTTGTGTGTCCTCTCTTTTTCTTGTTAAAATGTATTTGTAGGTATTTTCTAATACTGACACCCCATTTACATTTTGTGATTCTTCTATATCAGTGTCATGATCTAGTGCAAACATTCTTTAGTTTTATGTCTTATCTGGTATGTGGGTTTTCTCTAATAACATTGGTGTTTAAGCCAGAAGAAAATGCAGTAGATTAGTTAGTTATTTGAAAGGGGATTTATAGTTATGGCAAGGAAACAAACACCCTAGTGGACCTTTGTAAGTGGTGCACACCTTACAGACTAGAAGCAGCATGTATGTGTACCTAGCTTTGCTCGTATTTGGTATTTGCCACCAGTGAATACTGTCCTGAAAATGCTTCTTTTGACACTGTCATTAATGAAAAGTGGCAATGGTATATAACAGATTGTTTAACAACAGTGATAAGTAGAAGTTTATTTTGTTTACCGTTAAGGAGATGCATGCTGATACTTTGAAAGAAGAGAATTACATGGAACAAAGTGAAAAAGATATTATTTACCATAATCTACCCCAGAAAAAAAAAGAATTGTTATTTTTGTACTGCAAACATGACCCAGCTGATTTAGTTTTCAGTTTACAAGAAGTACCAAGCATTGTGAGGAAAGGACAATGTAATATGGTGGGGAATGATCACTGGTAAAATTTACAAGCTATGTAGAATTTCAGGGATTTCCTTTTGACTTCCTAAGGTATTAATTAATGTAGTAGATCACTCTTGGATATTAACCTACAATGTGCTCATACATATTGTGAAATTACCTACCAGTAATACAGTTACTGGTATTTGTGTGTAACTGGCAATTCTAAGCTGATAATACAGTGAGTATTGTTTCATCCCAGTAATACAGTTACTGGTATTTGTGTGTAACTGGCAGTTCTAAGCTGATAATACAGTGAGTATTGTTTCATCCCTTTCATTTTACGATTTAGCATTAACATATACTCGTAACATTCTCAGTATTGCTAGTTACATTACAAGTAAAACCTGCCATGTGTGATACTCTTTGATTTAAGCTAGCTGCAACTAAGGACAAAGCTGTACTCTGGTTGATAGTGTGATATGCAAAAGGACTTGGGGTACTATCGTACCCTAGAAAGGACTTGAGAAACTATTGTACCCTAGCATGGTTTTGACTCGTGTACCCTTCGCATGTGACCATAGTATTGGAAAGATGACCTTTTTGATTTCCTTGACCCTAATTTCAGTATTTTATAGTGAAACTGTACAACATTGTGAATATTTACTTCAGTGATTTATCATGTGATACTGGAAAGATGGTCAGGTGACACTGAAATGTAAATTTGTGAAAATAGTTCGATCCTAAGTTGTAGTATTACCATTGTGCTTGTTCATGGAGTTGATATGATTCCCTAGTGTGTGGATAAATATATATAATCACTTCAGTGATGCCTTACTCCATTAGCATTTTTGTTATTATGATGTTCAGAGATGATATTGGTTGATTCAGATATTTTTGTTGTGATAGGTATATACTTTATTAAGACCCATGAACAAGTTGTTTTCATCTCTATTAAGAGTCATGTAACCTTCCCATTTGGATATTAAACCATTCCATGCTGCTAAGTACCCACATGGTAACACCAGTTTCCAGAGCATCAAAAGGACCACTCCATTCTTAATATAGTATTTTCATCAAGCTCTTTATTTGTACTCTGACTATTACCCTAATGTTTCTTATGCAGTGGCTTTGTGTGAGTATTCAACTATATGCTTCTTAATACCTCAACTACTTCGTCTTGATACCTCGTCTCCTATATCTCTTTCATATGGCAGTTCTATGTACACTTCATAATGAAACTGCGTATCTTGTCCTATTTGGGCTGGAGTGCCACATATTAAAATACTCTTTCATGTCCATTTCCAGCTTGTATAAATACCATTTGAATTATGTCTCGAGTTGTAAGTACTCTGACTTGTCTGATTTTTGGATATACTATTTTTCCTGTATTGTGTGTGTACTTTGTCTATTCTTCTTTTTCTCTGCCGTATTTTCTTATTTCTCAAATTACTTTTCTTCGGCTGTAGACTTCCAGTTTCTTATTCTTTACTACAAAACATGCTTCATGGTGCAGATGAATGTAAGAGACTTTCTTCTTAATAAAAATGTGTTGATAATTTTTTTTATTTTCTCATGATTATACTATGTGTTTAAGCAACAGCATCATCTGATGGAAAAATCATCAAAATCAGAGATTTGTTTGTTACGGTTTCTGAGTGATCACTCAACAAAGATGTAAAAGAAGAGCACCAATATTGTGGACATTTCTGTTGAAGCTCACTTATCATAAGCTGGATTTACGAATGAATGAACTGGAGACAGTATGCACATACCCTTGATCCAACCGAATGTATTATCATTATTTATATTATTATAATTATCATTGTTATTCTAATTTTTTCATATTTGTTGTTTCCAGCAGAGTGAGGAA
>JAUTXX010545909.1:0-30893 GCA_032273605.1 Panulirus laevicauda | reverse complement strand
TCTTGGTCAATCTTTCCTCACTCATTCTCTCCATGTGACCAAACCATTTCAACACACCCTCTTCAATATCTAAAACACTTTACTTCCTCCAGTTTTTCTCCATTCAAAATTACCTCCCAATTGACTTGCCTCTCAACCCTACTGAACCTAATAACCTTTCTCTTATTCACATTTACTCTCAGGTTTCTTCTTTCATACACTTTACCTCCCGTCTTCTGATGCTCTGTGTATGCCACATCCCTCTTGATCACCACTCATCCATGCTGCTTACCAGGTATACTCAATGAATTAATATCTCCGTAATTTGAACACACCACCTATATACCCCTTGCCTTTGTAAATTGCCATTATACATGCATTCTGCCAGTCTTCAGGTACTTCACCTTGATCCATACATACACTGAAAGTCCTGACAAAATCAATCAACAACAGTCATTCTCTTAGAAATTTCAGTTGTAATACTGTCCATTCCTATGTAAGACTTTCACCACCACATCTCTTCACCAAACCACTTGCAATCACTCTATCACTTCGCATACCTCCCTACCCAATCACCATACATATGTCATCTTATCATTAAACGTATTCAATTGTCCTTCAAAGTACTAACTCCATATCTTCATCTCTTTACTATTTGTCACCATTTCCCCCATTTTCCCCCTTTACTAATATTCCCATTTGTTTTTCTTTCATCATTAACCTCCTTCCAAAACATATTGTTCTCCATATCTGAATAAAATCATCTGACAATAGCAAGAATAAAGATCCTGAATCAGTTGACCTAAAACACACAAAGATACTTGCTCACCCCAACTCTCATTTGCCCTCTTTTTCAACCCCTGTCCCTTCCTCTTGGCCTCTTGATGCTTTCTCATGTACATCTCCCACTCAATCACTCCTTCTATGAAAGTATTGCCCATACACCTCTCTTCTCTTTCACTAGTACCTTTACTTTGTCATTCCACCTTTCTCACCTCATTCTTCACTCATTCCCCTAGCTCCCATTTGCTCTCACCTTTTTCCATTCTGCAGTCTATCTCTCCTGGCTTTCTTCTTAAAAGTCTCTTTTCCAAGCTTACTCACTTTGCCTATTCTCTTCTCCCTCATATCATTTCCTCTTTTCAGAAAAGAAGGCTTGTCATATTATTTCAGTATGTATGTATGTATGTGTATTTCATTGTTATAGATGTTGGTGATGGGGGATCTGTAAGTAGTTTACTGAAGTGTGAGGCAGAGTTGAGCTTTTTATTTCTAGTTTAGTTTGTTGTTAGTTAGAATGGCTTGGATGGGAGGGATTTAATGCTGTTGGATATAATTGAGTGCTGAGCATGTGGAGGTGGGACTGTATTGGGAGAATCTTTGTTTCATTGTTAAGATGTTGAACATTTGTGATTGCTAGGCAGCCAGTGATTGTTATGAGTTCACTGTTTTATGTGATTTGCATCTTTGTTATATTTGCTTTAGAGAGGGTGGAAGACCAGGCAGGTGAGACAATTTAAAATGGAGTTGAATTGTTTGTATAGGATGTTGAGAATCTATTTCTTGTCCAAATCTGGTGCTTTTTAGTGTTGTGAGGACATTTTGTTTGTGTGCTGCTTTTGTGGTGATGTCATTGGAGTGGGGAGTCAGTGTCATGTGTGATGCTTAGAGTGGTTGGTGTTTTGCTTCAAGGGAGAGACTGTTTGCTCAAAGTGACCAAAGGGTGTGAGCTGGAATGATCAATCTGGGGTTAAAAGAGTGATTGAATACTTCTCTGGAGCTGCAGACATTCTGTTCTGGGTGAGCTATTATTCTAATCATGTAATGTGCTTCATGTTTGATGTTGAGGTTTAGTGATGTGATTGCGAGGTCATTCACTTATGAAAGGACGTTCAAGTTGAGGTTTATATGATGTAATGAGAATTCATTTAGGAAGACATTAAAGAGAGTTGGAGAAAAGATTGGTTTATGGAACTCCAATTTAGAATTGAAGTGTTTTAAAGATGAAGCCATCGTGAGTGACTCCAGAATGGCATCCAACTATGAACTTTGCCAAGCATTTTTGTCATTGGTGTGGAGGGTGATGTCAAGTATTTTTTGTTGGAGGATGTGTTGGGGACATTGTCATATGCTTTGTTGGTGTCTATTCCCTCTAGAACTGTGTAGGATGGGTTGTTGTTGGTTGAATCCATCTAAGATGTTATGTTGTGTAAGCTCATTGTGTAGTGTGGTGGTGGAGTGTTTGGTTCTGAAGCCATGCTCTGTGGGTGAGAGTGGGATGTATTGTTTGACTCTCTTGTGGATCATTTTGTCACAGAGTTTGAATATTGAGCATAAGTTATATAGGGCAGTAGGAGGAGGGGTAGTTGAGTGGTTTGGAGGGCTTTAGGATTGGTATGATGTTGGCAAGTTTTCAGACATTAGGGATTTTGTTGTGGAGCCAGTATTTGAAGATATCTGTATTTGCTTGTATTGCAAATGGGCCACAATGTTGTATTTGAAAGTTCAATATGTTGTCAGGGCCTGTAGCAGGGGTGTTCTTTAAGGTTTTAATTGGGAGTGAAGGCTGTATGGATTTTGTGTAGGTTTTTCATGACTTTCCTGTTTAGGGGTGTTGTAGATTGATGGTTGATTTTTAAGTAGTGTCTCATGAGTATCTTTATGTGTTTTTTAGATGAGATTCCATTGAATGGGACAGGATTGCTTCCTGATTGTTGTTAAGAGTAGATTTTCTTAATTGTGTATCATGTATCATTTGGTTGCTTTGGGTCTTTATTCACTGTGTTGAGGAAGGAGTTCCAATTTTCAGTTGTCTTTCAGTGATTAAGTTAGTGATTGTGTTATTTAGAGAATTGCATTACTGCATAGTGGGACATAAACAGATTCCAAAGTTGGTCTGTTTCAAGGTTGATGAAATCCAGCCCAAGCTCTAGTTAAGTATTGAGGATGGCACAGTCTTTAAGTTTTTAAGATAGAGATGGTAAAGACAGTGAACATTTAAGAGATGTGGGAATAGAATAACTAGAGGACATACTATGAAACCAAGAAACTTGTTAAGAAGGGTTTGAAAAAGTTCTTTTTCAGTCTTAAAATAGTGGATGAATGGAATAAATTGAAAGAGAATGTGATAAATATTGGCAGCATACAGAAGTTTAAACATTTATGTTGTTGTAGAGAATGTATGAGATGGGGCCCAATGAGCATAAAACTCCCTCCCTTTATTGTGCAGATAGGCAATCACACATACACACACCCAAATATGGTACAAGACAGGGTGCAGTAGTGAAAATTCAGACTTTAGAGAAGAAAAGAGATATTGAGATGGACATGGCAAGAGTGCTGGAAATAACAAAAAGATAGATCACTCTGCAAGTAATGGAAACCATACAGAGGGAGGAAACAGGTGAAAGCCTTTGATGGTTTTTGGGCTGGAAGCCATCTGACAAACAGGGAGAAAAGGGAGGTTAGAGAAGGGTGCAAGTTCCAGCAGTTACTTAAGGCAATGGATTTAACCCTCTGTGGACAAGAGTGACAAATTTTTTATGCAACTACTACTTAGATCTAGCTTACTACATATAAATTTCTGCCACCCCTGTGTCGATATTGACGAATTCTTCAGGACTGTGGCAACTCATAAGGAGAATTGCACGCTGATTGGTCAATGCTTATTTGAACCTCTCTTCTCAGTCGTAAACAATATTTGCGTGTGGATTTTTTTTACATTCAGTTCAACATTCGGATGAGATATCAGGTAAGCTACCTTATTCCAAAATTTATATGCAATAGTAAAGTACTTGAAGGTTTTTTACAGAGTTTTCAAAGATTAATGTTAGAAAATATAGAATATATTAGCACGTGAACACTTGTGATGGTATAAGCATGTCTTTTCTTGATCTATCATCAAAATGCAACGTTTAGCTTGTTATTGTTATGATATCATTATCATTACCTTTAACATCATTGTCCTTTGTTATTAGGTGTTCCAGGGTTCTGACGATGTCCTTTTGTTGTTCATTTTCTTTTTTATTTTCCTTCTGTTGCACATAGCTCAGTACTTTCGCTGTTCCAATTTTCATGAACAGGAGTGATGACAACTTGTACAAAGACCTCAGGAACTTTTGCTCCTGTGAACGGTTACCACACCTTCCATCTCTGGCAATTACATCATCCCTCGCCATCACTACTTACTCCTTGACTACCTCCCCCTCCCTCACCACCACCACCACTTCATCCCTCCTTGATTATCACCCGCTCCTTCAGTACCACCAATTCACCCCTCCCCGGCCACCACACCCTTTCTTGCTGGCTACCACACCACACCTCTCCCTCCCTCCCTCCCTCCCCTCCCTAGCCACTACACCCTGATCCAGTAACATTGTTCAGTGGTATAATGACTCGCCCCCATTATTTTACTATCCATACCTCCCATATTGTCAGTACAGCCTTCCCATTCAACAACAGAATATTTTCCCAAAAAAATGTTGCACCCCAGCAGCCAGCAGTCTCTATCCTGCCAAGGAGATGGATTAATGATTGGCATTTGTGTTTGGGGGCTTCCTCACATTGTCACCACACTGAGGATGGACAAGTTGACAGAGAAGAGTGCTTATTTAACTATAGAATTAACTTTTATAGAATTTTAGTCACCACATGTTAGACATGACAAATGTTTTTTTAAAAATTTCAAATTATGACATTTTTACAAAAACTTATAAAATTCAAAATTCTGGCATTGAGGGCTCAAAACATGCAAGTAGAAGACTTCCAACCAAAGCAAGAATTTTTTTTACCAATGCAAAATGACTCAGTCCATAGAGGATTAACAGAAACAAGTGGAGAAATAGAAAACTTAGGAGAATGGGGAAATACAGACAAGATACCAGGGGAAGGCTGTTTAGGGCAAAATTTGATGTGGAGTTCTGTAGTCACATGGTGCTTAATGAGGTTTATAAACTTGCCAAAAAACATAATGAAAAGATTGTTAGTCAGGAGTAAGAGTTCAAGGAAAGAGAGATAGCCAGAGAGAACTGGCAAAAGGCAGAAAATTAAAGAGGAATATGAGCAAGCCAGAGGGAGGAACAGCAAATCCATTCTTATCCTAAGGAGGCTTGAAGTAATGCAGAGCAAGTACTAAGTATGAAAGTTCTGTATGCATATTCAAATGTCTTGGTAGCAAATGGAAATAAAATGAATTCAAGGGCTTTATATGAGATTGCAACCTTGATATTGTGGGAGTGGTGGAGAGGAAAATAGAAAATGAACTAAAGTCTGAACTGCTCTGTCTTCAGGGTTATACAAAAACAATACCAAGGAGGGACAGAAGATAAAGGAGAGGGGAGATTAACTTCCTTGATAAGAGATTCCATGAAATTCCTGGAAATAGCTGTAAACATTTCTTTCAGACAATAGGTAATGTTTGAAATTGATAGGGATAGGAATTGTATTGTAATGCTGTTAGTTTACAGCCTTCCAAAGAACTATGGTGACATAAAGCATGTATATATTATAAACTGTGAAGGAACAGTGAGGGTGGTCATGGAAGCAGCAAGACCTTTCATCCTCAGAAATGGTAAAATACTGATGATGGGGACTTCCAGTTACAGGGAAATAGAAAAAACTAGATTCCTATGGGTTCATAGATTTCTATGGATTCCTCGATTCCTTAGATTCCTAAAGAGTATGCTGAAGAACTTCCTGTATTAGCATGTCGTAAAGCATATGAACGGTTGGGGGATGATACACTGTATACACTTGACTTTTTCTTTGCACACTTTAGCATAGAAATAGAACATATAAAGTATGATACTCCTGTTGGCAAGAGTGGTCATGTAGAGGTTGATTTTGAGTATTATAGAGGAGAATGCAAGAAGGGGATCATTGGGGAACAGGACCCAGAGAGGAAGTACAAATTATGGACCTATGTAACCTGATCAAGGTCTTCAAGAATATTAAGTGGGAGAAGCTGTTTTATAATAAGAATATAGACCAGTGCTATAGTAAGTTCTGTTAGAACACAGGAACCCTGGGTGGCCAGCAGAGGACATTGAGGCCTTGTGACAAAGCAAAAGAAACTCCAACATTTTTCCAAAAGTTGTTCAGGAACAAATTGTTGGTTAAAGAAAAGCTCATCAGGCAAAAGGACTTTGAGGGAAGAATTCTTGAAGAAAATAAGGAAATATGCAAGGAGTTGGATGATAGATTTAAAAGTGTTTTTACTGTGGAGGACAATAATGTACTAACTTTACCAAGGTGAGAGAGGGATGAAGTTTCACCAGGTATGGAAATTGATAGAAATCACATAATCAGGGTGTTAGAGCAATTTGACCCATACAAGGCCCATGGTCTTATGAAATCACCCAATACTTGCTGAAGGAATTTGTGGAGGCACTTGCTAGCCCTCTTAAAATTTTGTTCTGTAAGTCACTTGAGGAAGGGGTAGTTCCAAGGATATGAAGTGCAAATGTAGTACCTATATCAAGAAAGGTGATCAAGTAATCATGCTAAATTTCAGATTAGTCTCACCAGCAAGCATGGTTTGCAAAACACTGGAAAAGATGATCAGAAAGTAAATGAATGAATACTTGCAAAGAGGATACTTTCTAACCAGGGGTTAACATGGCTTTAAGGAAAGGAAGTCAGGTATAACCAATCTTCTAGAGTTTTATGATGGGTGAGATCTTTCTCAAATCAGCTGTGTGGGTAGATTGTGTCCTTGGACCCCAGAAAGCATTTGACTTTATTCCCAGCTGGGGGTTGATAAACATGAACTGCAGTCACAAAAAGACAAACTCGTTCACTGGATAGATGACTGGAAGGGAGCAAAGGACGTTGGTAGGAAGCACATCTTTGAAGAGGACTGGTGTCACCAGTAGTGTGCTGTATGGTTTGATCTTGGGTTCCTGCTGTTCCTAATGCATGGACTTGCCTAATGAACTTGAATCTAAACATGTTTACAGTGATGCAAGGTCATAACAGAAATAAAGAATGATTGTGATTGCATCAGTATATAGGGGAACCTGTACAAACTTTAATCTTGGTCAGGTAAATGGATGATGAAATTCAGTCCAAGTAAGTACAAGGTAATGAAGATGGAAGAGAATGAAAAAGAGGCCTCTATGTGCTTACTGTATTACCTAGCAAGAAATGAATTACTAGGAACTCTGTGTGAAATGCCTGGGTCAGCATAAATCATCTGCTAATTATACAACACCAGAACTGGATCATGCCATGCAAGTCTGGTCAAGGTTTACTATACCTTAAGAAGCACAAAGATATGATTTAGAGGGTACAGAGAAGAGCATCTAAAATGGTACCAGAACTGAAGGGACATAGCTACAATGAGAAGGGGAGGGCCACAACACTGTCCACCATGGTGGCAAGGAGAAAGAGGGTTACATGATTACAGCCTTCAAGTTTCCAAAGCAGCAGGGTGATACTGACAGTGAGCAGCTCTCAAGAGATGCAGCACAAATGAAAAAGTCATGGCAGAAAGCAGAACAAAAAGTTAGGAAGTTGCATAGTATGGTACTGAGTTTATTGTTCGGATGTTGGATGGTTGGAGTAAACTGACCAAGGTGAAAGTGAAGCAGAAAGTTCAGGAGGCAGGACCCCATGAATGTAGAACTCTTTCCATGTGTTATACAAATAGGTAATTCTCTCTCTCTCTCTCTCTCTCCCTCCCTCCCTCTCCAGTAGCACTTCCCACTCCCTCCCTCCCTCCCTCTCCAGTAGCACTTCCCACTCCATCAGTATTGTCACCCTTTGTTCTATACTCTTTGTTCTTTCACATTTACTTAACTGTCAGTTGTTCCACATTTACTAAACTGTCTTCCTCTTTGGCTGTCAACCTTTTCTCTTCCCTTTCTTTGCTATCTCTGTTGTTTTCACACTATTTTTTATTTCCCACCATATCTATTTTCCTGTGTTTTTTCATCTCATCCTTGGCTCCCATCCTGATACTACCTCTTCCTATTTTCCCACACCTCCCTCCCTTGCCCTTTCTCTTTCCCTGGCTCCAAACTATTTCTGGTTCTAACCTAAACCTTTGCACATTTCTCTTTCTAAGCTTTCTTCCTCAACTTCCTCAAACCTTAGTTCTTCCCTTCCTTCATGTATCCCCTTGATTTTAGTTTTCTCTTCCTAACTTTGCCATCCCTTAGCTTCATTCTCCCTCATGATATCCCCTTATATCTGAATCTACCTTCACCTGTTTCACTTAGTTATATGAAGGTAACATCAGTTTTTGACACAGAAAATATTTTTGCAATTTATATTACCTGTTTTGTTGGTACATATTGTTTTTTGGACTAAGAAATAAGCATTTATCTTACATTTAGTTTTAGATATGTGTGCCATTATTTAGTCGAGTGGTTGGCTTTGGCTTGCTTTAAAGGCACTACCATTTGACACAGTCCTTTGGCTACATTTATATATTTTCCTGCTCCTTGCTAACCTCAGGTTTTATTCCTCATACCTTTCTTGAATGGCCTTATTATTCTGTAATGTATTATCCAAGTTTCCTGCTTCATATTGTGAATAATTGCTGATTCTGCTCTCATACTTTTCATACATGCATACTTCTTAGCTCAAGCTTGTGGCTTATGCCTCACTATGTGGAGGCCAAAACAGTTTAAAGGCATATTCAGCAAATGTTTTAAGTGTCATACTTTGGTCTTATGCACCAACCTTGTGGAAATGGTTATCAGCGAAATTGCTAGAGGAAGTTTCCTCACGTACTGTCTTGCTTTGAATGCAGAAAAAGCATTAATGGTGTCATAGTTGTATGTAATTATTATAAGTTTTATTATGACAGCATACTGAATACATAGCAGTTGTAGTTATTACTGACTTTTGTAAGTGTCATTATTACAGAAAATTTTTGCAATGCAATATTTTGCAATCACTTCATTTATTGCCAATGAAATTTGTTGTATTATGATATATCTGTACCAGACTTAACATAAGAATTGTGGAGAGGGTTGTCACTGTTTTATTTCATGAGTTATGCCCTTGGACATAAAAGCCATAAGCATTTTCAATTCCTATTATTTTCATGTGAAAGAAAATTCTTCCTGTGTCATATTCTCATCGTATTTTTCTTTTCTCTTGCCTCTTCCTCATATAATTGATGTTTATTTTCATACCTTCTTCCTCTTTTTTCTGTTTGTTATCTACTTCCTTTCTGTCTTCCTCATTCTCTCATCCCTCCTTTTACTTTTCTTCCCATTTATTCTCTTCATTTCCCTCCTCTTCTCTTCATTTTCTTTCTTCTCCTTCCTCTCCATTTCTTCATCCCCTTTTTTCCTAACATTATCTTTTTCCTTATTCTCACCCACGTCTACCATTTTTCTCATAATCCTTCTCACTCTCTTGTTCCCCTTCCTCTTAGTCTTGTGTTTTTATTCCTCTTCATTCTTCAAATTTTTTTCTCTTCCTTTACTGCATCTCCACATATCATCTCTTCCTTTACTTTCTCACTACCCCTCATCTTTTTCCGCATCCTGTTCTCATCCAGATCTTCTTTCACCTTTTCTTCATCCACAGTTTCTTTTTCTTCCCTTTCCTCCTCCCATTTGCTTCTTGATGTTCCTCTTCATATGCTCTTCTTCATTTTATTATTCAAATTCCTTGTCCTTTTTTCTCTCTCTCCCAATACATTTCTTCTTTACTTATTCCTTTTTCCTCCTAATATGCATACCTCTGTAGCTTCTATTCCATCCCTTCCTTCTTTCCACACTCCTGCCTTCTTATTCTATTCTTTCTTTTTCTTTCCCTACATCATTTTGTCACCTGTCCTTTTCCTCTTTCCCCTACTTATGATTATCATCTTTCCTTAAAATTTTTCCAGCCTCCTCCTCCTCCATACTTAATCTTTTCTTCCTTTTCATGTTTTTTGCTACACCTCTTCCTCCCTCTTTTTCTGCCTTCCTTGTCTCTATAGCCTTCTGCTTTTCCTCCTCTGTTGCATCAGTTTTCCCTCCTCCATATTCTTGTCCTGTACATCACTCTTGTCTTGCATCCTCCCTCCTTCCTCTTCTCATTGCACACTCCTTGTTACCCCCAACCCCTCCTTTTGCTTCTTCAAATCTCTTCATTTTAAACTTCTTCCTCTTTTCTCCTCCTCAATATTTTAATAATTTTATAAGTACTTACAGCTTTTCCACTCAATATTCACCAAGCTTCATATCCATATTTTTCCTCTTTTACCAGTATATTCGTTTGGAACATACTGCTGTTTAACTCTAGTGTGGCTGGGTTCCTCTCTGTTATAGAGAAAAATGTTTAATTTTCTTTTTTTATGAATGGCTCTCATTATCTTATATAGTCCAGCTGTGTTAATAATATTGAATTTATCTTCGGAGATATCGCCTTTTCTCTATCCCTTTGTCTCTAGCAGTAAGTAGAGATTTGCAGCAAGACTTGAATACTTCTATGGCGCCTCTGGCAGTAGTTATCATTACTGTATTAGATGTGTTAAATATTCGTATTGTATTTCCAGTTACACCCCACTGATACTTGTGGCTACTGTTTTCATCATTAGATAGTTATAGTTCTAGGAATATAGGAGGAAAAATTCTATCCACGTATTCCCTGCGTGTCGTATTTCTGGGGATACAGGAAAAAAATTCTACCCAAATATTCTCTGTGTGTCATAAACATGACTGAGAGGACTAGGAGCAGGGGGATGGAAACTCTCCCCTTTTTGTATTTCAATTTCTGAAAGATGGAACAGAAGAAGGAGCCACACAAGAAGTACTCATCTTACTTGAAAGTTCAGTCTTGGGTGTCTGAATGTGTGGATTTAACCAAGATGACAAGCAAGGAGAGATAGTTAGTATGTTTGGGGAAAGGGTAAGGGAGAAGAATTTTTTGGGGAATGTCTTAAGTCAGTGTAAGTGTGAGATTCAAGGAAATGCTAGCACTACTGCTGAAGCAGTTGTGGGATTATGTGAAAAAGTGTAAGAAAGTAAGCTCCAAATTGATGTAGGTGAAAATGAGTTTGGATTAGGAGAGATGGTTGATTGTAAGTGTTGAGGCACCTGGCCACAAGAAGAAAGGCATGTGTTTTTGTAGCATTTGAATGAATATATCAGCAGTTTTGATGCAAGAGACTGGGTATTAGTGGTGGGTAATTTGAATGCAAAAGTGAGTAATGTGGCAGTATTTGGGAGGCATGGAGTATTCAGTAAGGTCATTGAACATTTAGAATGACTTGTGGAGTTATGCTAAAAAAAGAATGTGATGAAAGGGCTGAAAAAGGAATGGTGATTGGGAATACCCAGTTTAAAAAGAGGGACATACATACATATACATGGATGAGTAAAAAACATGGTACTTGGGCATTATTGTAAAAACACACTAATTGATAGGTATGGAAAAGAGATACTCTTGGATGTGAATGTGCTGAAAGGGCCAGCCATTGGAATATCTGATCATTACCTGGTGGAGTTGAGGATGAAGATTTGTAGAGTTTTTCAGAAAATAGTAAATGATGTGGGTGAGGAGAGGGTGGCAAAAGTGCTAAGAAGTGCTTGGAGAGATTGATTGTAGAATGGCAAAAGATGCGAGTAAACAAAGCTAGGAAATGGCAAGTATTTAGAGGAGAAGTGCTTGCATCTGTGAGAGAAGTGTGTGGCATACAGAAGGTGGGAGATGGAAAGGTGAGAAAAGCTAGTAAGTGGTGTGGTGAGAAATCAAAGTTGTTAGTGAAAGAGCAGACTTGCTACTAATGGAATGAAACAGATTTTAAATGCTTTGGGCCGTAACATGCAGGAGGGTGAAAATTATGCACTGGATAGTAAATTGGAGTAATGTGGTATACAGGGGTCAGTTTAGCTTGTCAATGGGTTGAACTATGGCATATGAAGCAGCCAGGGGACACCATGGAAAGGTGAGTGGGGGCTGATTTTGAATAGGGGGCTATGGTTTCGATGCATTACACATGACAGGTAGAGAATGAATGGGAGTGAATAAGGTCTTCTCTTCGTCTATTCCTGGTGCTGCCTCGCTTATGCAGGAAACAGTGAACAGATATGAAAAAACTAATGTATAGCATATTCCCAATATATTATAATGGCTTTTATTCAGAATAGCACAATAAGTAATGCCTAAAATACAAAATTATATTTTTGATAATGAAATTTATAACAGATACAAAACTTCTCATTTAACTCACCAGTTCAAGTGATGGAGCAGTCAGAGGAGTGTTGGAGCAGGCAGTGATTAAGGAATATTGTCTCAACTGTGTTGCAAAGTACTGTTGATTTCAAAGGTTTTTCATTTAGAAAGCAGTTTGCACATTCCAGCTTACTTTAGATATAAAGATGCATTGTTAGACCCATAGTTTTCCTTGGATTTTGAACGCTCTTCTAAATTCTGGTATTTTATATCCCGTCCTTTTGGGGTTCTATTGTAGTATTGTACAAGAAGAAATAGAATTTTATTTACTGTATTTGTAGAGAAAAGATTATGCATGATTAAATGTTTAATAGATGAAGTTCGATTTTATGTAGATAGATATTAACGAGTCCAATGTTTCTGATCCTAGCTTTAGTTAGCAAACACGATTTATGTTGTTTTTCATTGCATATTTCAGCAGTTTTCCGATCATGGATTTTCATTTTTTCTAGTGGATTATGGATGCCCTATTGTGTAATGGTCTGGGTATCTACTGTGGGCTTCAGTCACTAAAGTATTTCTCCATGAAGACTTATCACTGGAGAGGCCTCTGGAACATCCCCACATACAGGTACTGTAGACCTGGTAGCCTGCTTCCATTTGGACAAGAGAATGTGAAAAGCATGCCTTTTTCCATGTCATTTCCAGGAAATTCTGTGTTTGGCTTTATTTTGGTTAGTGAATGAACATCATAGTAATTTGATTTAGTATTTTATGTGACCGTGACCCCTACCACACTCACTCTCCCCCTCTACATTTGGTGAAAATCAGAGAAGGAAATTCTTGAACAAACATAATGCTGAAAATGGATGGAGAATAATAAAATCATTGTAGATGCCACACCAAATCAAAATCTGGGATGGCCAAAATATGATCATACAATTACATGCCACCATTTGCCAATAAGCTAGAATGGTGTAAATCAGTATTGGCAAGAGCATGAAACACATGATAGATCAAAACAAGAGAAATGATGGAATGAGAAGTATAGTAATAACTACCCAGATTATGATTACCACAGAAACCCACCTGACCAGTGGAATTCTTCTTTATCGAGAAGCAAATAAGGATAGTTGTAGCAGAAATGGTATTAGAGTAATAATATCACACAGCATGATTGGGATAAAAAACACATTTCTTTAAATGGAAATAAAGTAACTGCACCTGAGAAATTAAGAAATATGAGGCAGTACTAGGTAAGTTAAAAATCAACAGAGGACTAATATAGAAACTGAGAATCCTTGGAAGATAAAGTATATAAACATGCATACCCTAATGAATGAGAACTCAAGGATCAAAGTTAATTACATCACTGAATATTCAAAAGATATTAACACAATCCTAATTAATGTGCAAGACAATTGCCTTAACAAAGAAATGAAAGATAAAGCAAGCTTGGAACAATTTGAAATGTTTAGAGCAGACAGTACCAAATTCTAGTTAGAAGATGCAGCAATATATTTATGTACATAATAGGTTAGAAGGAAAATAGATAACGAATATAGTTGTGAACGAATTATAGTGATGATCCCAGCCATAAACACAATAAAATTAGTTTTACAAAAACTGCCAAAATCAAGACTACATGACTAAAGAATATTTGTAGGAAAAGGTGAAGAAATATTGAACAGATTAAAGATAACGGGATGTGTTAAGGACATATGGGATAGTGGGATAACTGTTGGATGATGTGAAAGCCTTCTGTCGAGGAGCAAATGCATGTGTAAGAGTGCATGAAGAGTTGAGCAAAAGTTTCAGTATACATGTGTGTGTGAGGCTGGGCTGTATGATGTCACCATGGCTTTTGAACATATCTACGGATGGATTGATTAGAGAAATAAAATCAAAGGTAGGGAAAAGGGGTGTAGAGATGGAGTGTGGAGCTGAGGTATGGCTGCTGGTGACAATCCTGTTTGTGAATGGTACTGTGTTGTTTGCTGAGAGTTGAGAGGAGTTGCAGAGGGTTGTGTGTTTTATGATGAGTGTGAGCATAGGCAGTTGAAGGTAAATACGACTGAAGGTAAAGTTTTGCTGTTTGAAAGGAAACAGAGTGAAAGTATAGATTTTGCAAAGCCATATAGAGGGAGAGGAGAAAGTGCATTGAAATGTGATATAGACATGGGAGGAGAAAGACTGAAAGAGGCAAGAGAATTAAAGTGTTCGGGAGTTATCGTAGGTAAGTTTGGTGTTATGAAAGGAGAGATAAGGGAAGAGGAGTTCAGGGTAGAAGAGTCATTGGGTGCCTTAATAGAATAATGAAGGGCAGAGATGTAATTTGGAAGTGAAGAAAGGCTTGAGGGAAAGCATAGTCCCCTGACCCTGACCTATACAGCCAAAACATGGACATTGGATTAGTCACAGAGGTCAAGAATCCAGACTGTGGAAATGAGCGATTTGAGAGGAGACTGTAGTATGACTAGAGGACATGAAGAAGGGCATGAGGAGGTCTATGACAGATTTGGAGTGGCAGGGAATGCAAAGGGAATGACTTGTGGAGTGGTTGTGTGGATGAAACATAATACTTTGATATAGTTTGAGTATGTGGAAAGAATGGAAGATGAGGAGTTTGAAAGGAGAGTGTATGATAATACAGTTAAAGGGGTTGGTATGAGAGGAAGACCACCTGTGACATGGGGAAATAGAAGGGAAGAGTGATTGAGGGAGTGAAATGGTGGAAGAATGTGTGGAATAGTGTATGCTGTAGCCACCTTCATATGAGTTCCTGGAGGGAACAGGCATCAGAAACATAGATGGATAGATAGATAGATAATTCAAGTCTGTCAGATCATAATATCTTAGAAATCACTACAGAGGCTAAAATGGATATGAGTGAGTGTGAACATGATACAGCAACAATTAGTGGGTTTGAACACAATACAGCAACAATCAGTGGGTTATGTGATTTGAATTTTCACTATGATAAATCACACTGGAAGAAGATTGTTGGAAAGATTATAAGCACAAAATGGAGTGAGGTTTTCAGAAACAAACACCTGCTGACAATATTGAAGATATACTACGAGAGATTAGGCCAAATAATCATTGAACAGATGCCAAAGAAAAGGAAAAAAACTGCAACTTACTTGAGGACATAAACAGAAAAAGGGGCTGTCAACAACAACAAAAACAAGAATAAGAGAATTCGATGAGAAAATAAAGAATACATGTTGAAATATTGAAATCTCATACAAGAGAAAAAAATGAATGAAGAAAAAATAAAAAAGAACATGGAAGAAATCCAAAGTTACCATTAGTATACATGAACAAAGCAAAAAACAGGAAAACAGAGATTGGACCATTTAAAGTATGATATAGATACAAGAATTATATCAAGAAAACGTGCTGGATGGTGATTGAACAATGTAGATCAGTATTCCGCTCAAAATACATAAGAATTCAAACAATGATAGACTGCTGGGTCCCTTCAAGGACTGTTTGAGAGAGCGGAAGAGATACAAAAATCATAGATCAGTGTGGTAAGTGTAGAAATATGTACATATTAGGAACTGAATTGTATAAGCTGTTCATGCAGCTAAGGAGGCACAAATGATGTCACTCTTGGATTTGAAGCAAAATATTTATCAAATTTGTTCTTGAATATATCTGTGGAACTACTTTCAACCATCCTGATTTGTAAATTATTCCAAATGTTAACAATCCTGTTGAAGTAAAAGCTTTTCACCTCATTTAAGGTAAATCATTTGCCCACAAGTTTATAACCATTATACAAGAGAAATTTGACCATACTATCTCTGTTTAAGTCATTAGATCGAGATTATCTAAGCCTTAGATAATTTTTAAGTGCCTGTATCAGATCACTCTATAACATTCTCTCTCTGAAATTAAATTGGTGTAAATTGTTTAGCCGGCTCTCATAGGATTTGTTTCTCAGTCTAAGAATCATCTTGGTAGCTTGTCTCTGCATTCTGTCTCATGTTTTCCTCAAGTAGGATGACCAGAACTGAACACAGTACTCAAGATGGCGACACACAAGTAACTTGTAAAGAGTGAGGCTAGTTTCCTGGACTTGAATTCGATTGCTTTGCTTATAAATCTTAAGAATCTTTTTTAATGTTTAACTGCCTACGGGTCTGTAGATCACCAGAGCTTTTTCCTCATTTACCTTTTACAGTTCAACAGAATTCATACTTTAGCTTGCCTTTTCTTTATTACTACTGGCTTGTAAAACTTGTAAATACATACTGATAGAAACAAAGCTATTCAACTTTAGAATTATTGTTACAAAATTTGAAGAAATATTGAAGCTGTTAGAGTAACTTGATCAGATATTGATATGAGCTGGTGCCTTTAACTTCATTTTCATTGAATTTTCATTGAATGGTAGGAAAGATCAGTAGAATATGTATGTTGATACTTTTGCAATGAGAAGAGTAATATATCAGCAGATGAAGGAGAACAGCTTCAAAGGCTAAATAATTTATGAATAATGCAGCTTATGCACCGACCAGCAAGAGGGAGCAGAATGATATAATTCATTTTTTACATATGAAATGGCGCTGTTTTTGGTTACACAAGTAAATAACAAGTTTATGAGGTCATAAGATCAATCACTACAGTATTTGATATAAAAATGAATTAATGTATATGTCATCTAGTAAGAGGTGCCATCAGTTGGTTAAGTGATATACATTTTAACCACAGAAAATCAAACTGAAGAGAGATTATTGAAAGTATTCTATGGACAGAAGACTGGTGGATAGAAGGGCACAGAAAAATAAGAAAAGGACGGTGATGAAGAAAGAGTAAAAGAACCGAATGAGAAAATAAAGAATGCAGAGATAGAATACAAAATCTCATAGAGGAGAACAAGAACTGAATGAAGAATGAGTTATGCTGGCCATGGAAAGAAATCCAAAGTTACTATTCATAAACAAGAACAAAGCACAAAAAAAACGAGAAAACAGTGATTGGACCCCAAGGTAGATGAGTGCAAAATAATCATAAGGAAAGAATGTTGATTGAACAGTTGAAATGAATATTCAGCTCAAAATGTGAGAACTGTTTGACAAAAATAGTGAAAATGCACTCATATGTAATAGAACATCAAAAGATGACATTATCAGAGCGATTAATCTGCTCAGTGAAATTTGGCTCCAGGACCAGATGGAATCCAAGCCGTAAGCCTGAAAAAAAGCAAAATCAGCAGAAGCAATAATAATTTTGGTAATATTAAGTCAAAGTCTGGATGAAAGCAAATTGTAGACATTCTTAAATTGGCATTTAGCAGGGTTCTTTTTACCCATGTTCGATGATGGAACTGAGAGAGGGATACGGAAACATGGTTAACAATGTCAGCAGTGCTTTATTGGGATAATAGAAATGTGATGGAGCTGGGATATTGTACTGTAGAAGTTGTAGAATTGTGGTGGGAAGGATAGGTCATGTGTGGTAGGTAAGAAACAGGAGAAAGGCTTTGCAGAAATCTTGTGATGCTGATGAAGATGCATGAGATAAAGCAGGAGCACATAGGAGGGGTATGTGGCTATTGTGGGAGGGGGATGTGATGCATATCATGTCATGGCTCTCAGAGTGAGTGGTGGCTGTTGTTTTGTGCTTGTGTTGCAAGAGTACTGCAGACATGGCTGTTGGTCCCATTGGTATAGCTGCTGCTTGTGAAAGACAGAGGCTGTGTGCCACACAAGTCCTGTAGAAGTTGGATGTCTGTGATGAGGTAACCTTCTAGGAAGATGAAATGTCAGGAGTCATGTAGTGGACTTCTGCTAACTGAGAAGGCCACCTAAGCCTCGGGTCACATAGCAAAAACTTAAGGTGCCAGAGTGGTAAACTTTTTATGTAAACCAAGTCAACTCCTTGACATCCATCTTACAGTTATGGCTGAATACATATGAGGAAGGGAGGACAGGTCTGGAAGGGAGGAGATGCTACCCCCTCGAGAGAATAGGAAATATTGCTGATTGATGCATCATTGGGGTGAGCCACCAAGCTTACTCTTCTGGAGTTTAGGAAGTCAGGTGAAGTCACATGCTGCGACCTGCTACCAAAACAGGTTGAAGTCAGTAAGGTAACACTCTGTGGATCATCACTGGATCACTAAAGGCATGTATAACACTAGTACACAAAGTGTGATCCAAGCTAACCCTGAAACAATACACACCAGTTAGCATGGCTTCACATGAGATAAAAGTTTGAAACAGTGATAAAGGGACTATTTTAAACCATGTATCCAAGAACAGCTACCTAAATGAAGGCTATCATGGATTTGTCCTTGGAAAAAGTATGCAAATTCAGTTATTACGTTCTTGCAATGACATACTTGATAAGCAAATTAGAGAGAATTCAGAAACACATTGTGAGCAAAATTGTGGGGATGGAATATATGAATTATCATGAAAGGCAGAAAGAACTGAAACTATATAGACTAGAAAGAAACAGAGAAATATGATCATCCACACATGGCATCAAATTGAAGGTATGTTAGAAAACATGTTAAACTCAAAAGCCTATCAACAAGGAAGATGCATAGTTATTATATTAGATCTTTAAGAAAACCATGGATCATACGAGAATAAATCAGACAAAATTACATGATAGCCCAGTCACAAAGATAGGATCTCTGTTTAGTATACCGTCAGGAGAAATAGAAATATACAGAGAATAACTGACATGCTGTCAGTGGACTGAACTAGGGCATGTGACTCATCTGGGGTAATTATGGAAAGGTCTTCAGGACACAGTTGTAGATAGGAAGCAGTAGTGTTGGTGTATTACACATGACAGCTAGAGTTTGGATGTGATCACATGTGGCTTATTCATCTGTTTCTGGTGCTACCTCGCTAATGTGGGAAACAGTAGTTAAGTATGTAAAGAAATCGTGGAGTTATGACAGACTTTACAAATTATTCTTGACTGCTATGATGATTCCCAGCTGAACAAGAATTGTTAATTATGTAATGCAGGTGACTCCTGAGAAGAATAATCTTGTTCATGAAGCAGGACCTGCAGTGAGTACTTCATGCTTCCATCATGGCAAAATTTCATTGTGGTTACTTGTAGGCAGCTACTTTCTTAAAAAGAAATTCAAAGACCTTAAGACCTTGAAGGTACTTTAAATGAAAAACATGAATTTTAAGGAGCACATTGATAAGATAGTGCCTAAACATGCAGAAGGGTGAAAGGCATAGATGGGATAAACTAGATTGGAGCAGTGTGGTATATAGAGGGTGATGTGCTGTTAGTGGACTAACAGAGGGTACATGGAGGAGGCAGTGGGGCCTGGTTACGGATAGGGGGCTGTAGTATCGATACATTACACACAACAATTCGAAAATAGATGTGAGAAAATCAGGTCTTTTCTTCATCTGTTCCTGGCGCTATGTCATTAGCAAGGTAAACAGCAAATGAGTATGAAAAAAAAAAGCTTGACATGCTGCTCCACTGCCAAGTGTTTGAGGTAAACCTGGAGTACTTTCAGGTATACTTATTGGAAATGTTTTTTCTCTAACAAATACTAAGGGTTTTCACTATTAGCACCTGTCATCTTGCAAGAGTGTCAGTTTTTATTACATGTAGGCACAGATTTAAAGACTTCTTTGACATCTACTCATATACTGACCAGTACTTAGTTAAAGTTTAGACTCTAGCGTCAAGTAATGATGTTTAGGATACCAATGCAAGCATTTGTGGTTGTATATTTCACCCCAATGCAGAGATAGGCATTTCAAGAATCAATATTTTGCAACCTGTTGCAGTAAACAGAAGTAAAATGAAGTGATGAATACAACCAGACTGCACTGAATGGGTTAAACAGTATTATTGAAGGTGTTATATTCATACAAAGCACAACAGAGTGATAATTTTTGTTACTTACAGAGGGAAGCTGCGACGTATCATAGGCCAGTTTGGTCCATATGTGTGGGTGGACTATGATTGGAAACCTCTGTCATCTCTCGGCCGCTGGTTCTCCATGCTCGGGATTATTGCCATTGTAAGTGCAGAAATTATTGCATATAAGAAGAATGAAGATAGCACTGAGAATGAGTGAAGGGATTGGGAGTAGACGTACTGAAAGACAGGGTAAACTTCCTGCCAAAACATAGTATATTATCAGATTTCAGGGGACGAAGGCTCTGGGAAGGATGAAGAATGTGTGGGAGGAGAGAACATTATCTCGAAGAGCAAAAATAGGTATGTTTGAAGGAATGGTAGTTCCAACAATGTTATATGGTTGCGAGGTATGGGCTATAGATAGGGTTTTACGGAGGAAGGTGGATGTGTTGAAAATGAAATGCTTGAGGACAATATGTGGTGTGAGGTGGTTTGATCAAGTAAGAAGCATGAAGGTAAGAGAGATGTGTGGAAGTAAAAAGGGTATGGTTGAGAGAGCAGAAGAGGGTGTGTTGAAGTGGTTTGGACACATGGAGAGAAAGAGTGAAGAAAGATTCCCTGTCCACTTTTGCCAATCATTTGTGTATGCGTTAGTCCTTTTCTCTAAATGCGCAGCTGCCAAAGTTACTCTTGCACATCCCTGCTTTCTATTTTCAATAGACTTTGTATGTACTGTAGTCCTTTTCTCTAGCTGAACAGCTGCTGATATTGCTTCAACATTCCCCTTCCGCTTTATCATCGGTAGCTTTTATATGCATTGTCGTTTCTCATAATTGAACAGCCTTTGGTACATAATAGAAAAGACCCATCCCCCCCCCTTTTTTTTTTTAAAGGCTTCACTTTCTTATGTCGTATTTTGTATCTCCAGAATCCCTTCCTCAAAACTGCATTTTTGTATTTTTGTTCATACTCAAAAATTTATTTCTTAGATTTTATAGTTCCTGTCTCATCTTGTGACTCCCTTCATGATCCTTAAAATGGTTCCTTAGTATTTTTAATTCCATCTATATATGTTTCCCCCCTGCTCTTGTTTCATAACAAATCCACATAACATCCTCAAATATTTGTTCTCTGGTTTTTTCATCAGTTTTCTTTTTAGATCTGGCTTTGACTGAGTGTTCTTGGTAAATTCCTGTAGTTGAGTCATCTTATCTGAAAGTTTTTCAAAACCCTCCCACATCATGTGAAGATGCTCTTATTCTCACAGGACAAACTGCAGAGAAGAGGAACATAGGTTTTGGAATTTGGAAAACCATTTCTTTCTGAAGCAGTGTCTCACAAGCATGTCTTTCTGTATTATTTGCTGTCCCTTGCCTATTGCTGTCCTCTCTTTGGAAAAACCTTTATCTGTCCCTTTTGTGACCATTTTTGGGTTGATCCATGGGATTTGTAAATTCTGAGCTGCTGGACAGCCAGGGGTGAAAATATTGTCTGTGGTGGTCTCTGAATGGCCAAAGGTGGGTGTGAAACAAATGAGCTGCTGTTACCTAGTTGGGTAAATAGTGACAAATACTGAAGACAGTGGTTCCTTGATAGAGACACAGAGGGTTAGGTCCCAATCCTGATTTTCATAGAGAATGTCCTTGAGAATCTCATGCTCATGGGATAATGCCTTAGTAGAGAGATGTTTTTTCAAATTGCAGAACCTATGTTTCTGAGCATGCTTCTGTCTTATTGACAAAAGGGAGATATAACCCTATGGGAGGGGTGACATGGGCCTCATTTGTCCCTAATGGATATGCAGACCCTCATTCTTGTTGTAAGACATACTTATTATTAGAATAAATAAGATTAAAAGAAAGTTTTAGTAAAAGGATGAGGTGAAATTAAGATGTAAGCTAAGAGAAGTTTTTTATACCAAGGTAATCTTTTATCCTTTTTCTCTGCAAGTCCACAGGCAGTGAATTGATGGCATTAAGAGGCTTGTATGTGCATCCCAGTAACATGCAAAATCAAAGAAACATATTTCTGCACATTTTAACTTTCCCATCAGAGCTGTCATGTTTGTACATGTTTTTCACTTTACCATCAGAAATAGAAATCATTTTAAAAGGTTTGGTATCCCTTGGGGAAAATGATGTTTTCTGTAGAAACTAATAGTAGAATTCTTTTAATTATACAAAATTTAATGTTTGGGAAGGGAGTTTGACACTTATTGGGAAGATTTTAGGATAGTAGTGGACTTTTGACACCTGAAGATGAAGTTTGCATAAGCAGACATTAGCTGATAATTAGGATTAGGCCTTCATTTTTACACTGTTTAGGCCACATGTGTCCTCTTACCAAGCAAATTTCAAGTCCCGTTATAATAATCTTATGAATTGTAATCCCTTCATACACCTTGTTGCTTTTGTACGTAATAAAGTTGCTGGGCAGTTTGAAAATGATAGCATACTGATGTCTTACAGGTCCTATTCTTATATGTAAAAGATATGAACTCATGAGCATATTTTAATATTTGTTGATTATATTCAGAAATTATTCAACTGAAGAAGCTCTATTCATTGTATTTGGGTAATTTAGTATTCTAAATGGTACTGGTCCATGCCTTGATACCTTGATTATCCATATCACTTGTCTTTTTTGGCAAATATGTGTTTTAACATGGCTGTCAAACCCATTTTATTCAGGACATTATATTTCACTAACCTGTAAGAACTTTGCATTTGTTAATCTTATAATCATGTTCCTTTTAATGTAGCTACATTTTTCTTATTCAGTTCCTGCTGGCAGAGCTTAACACATTCTACTTAAAGTTTGTGTTATGGGTGGCACCAGGACATTGGGCTAACCTTGTTCGTCTCATCCTCATATTGCCATGGGGTGCTGTTGCCCTTAGAGAAGTGTTCCAGTTTCTAGATGATCCGTAAGTCCTCACACATTATAGTTTTTCTCTGTGTCGTTTTTGCTGATGAATGTAATTGTTGAATAATGTAGGTATATTTTAAGAATTGAAATGACCATTAATTAGTGGTGTAGCTAATTAATGCAAAACTATGTTACTCAGGCTGTATATTAATAAATTGATCAGTCTCTTAACACAAAGTTTACAGTCTAATCTGATTTCCAAAGTTTACTATGGTTCAAGTATCCCATAGTTAAAGAAATGTCCAAGATTGGATTGTAATTATTGTGGAGGCGTCTTGGACAGGTTTTTATTAGCAGTAATAAAACAGCAAATAGTAAAGCTGAAATAGCTTTATTTTGCACTTATACATAAAAGTTACACAATGCCCTGTTTTTCTCAGTGTAAAGTGGTAGCAAAAAGAGAAGAGGAGGTGAAACCTTGCATCAGATGAAGTGTGGCAACGTGGCTTGAGTGGTTGGGATTGCAATTAAATTTCACAAGAAAGAAGGTAACTGTGTTGTTGACTGGTTAGTTGGGATTTATTATGTATTTATGAGGTGCCTGAGGATTAGAGGAATGCCTGTATAGTGCCACTGTATAAGAGAAAAGGTGGACAAAAGTGAATGTCTACACTACAGAGGTATAAGTTTGTTGAGTGAATCTGGTGAGTTGTATTGGAGAGTGGTGATTAAGAGGGTGATGACATGCACAAAGCATCAGATTAAGGAGGAACAATGTGGTTTCAGAAGTAGTAGAGGATTTGTAGATCAGGTGTTTGTACTGAAGAATTTGTGTGAGAATACTTAGAAACAGAAGGATTCATATATGGTATTTTTGGATCTGGAGAAAGTACATAGAAGGGTTGATAGAGATATCTGATGTAGGATGGAAGTTGCTAGAAATGGTGAGGAGTATTTATCAAGAGAGTAAAGCATGTGTGCAAGTAGGAAGTGAGTAAGGTTATTGATTTCATGTGAAATTGGCCTGCAACAAGGGTGTGTGATGTCCCCTTTGCTATTTGATATATTGATGGATGGGGGGGTTGCCTGGGAGGTGAGTCATGGACCATGTGCCAGTGACAAGGCACTCTTGTCAGAGTTAAGAGAGAAATTGAAGAAATGGGTTTCTGAATTTGGGATAGTGTGTGAAAGGAGAAGGTTAAGAGCAATTGTGAATAAAAGCAAGGTTATTAGATTTCTCAGTGGAGAGACAAGTTAATTGGTATAGGTTTGATTGGAGGGAACCTGGAGGTGTGAAAGGAGAAAGTTAAGAGTTATTGCGAATAAAAGCAAGATTATTAGATTTCACAGTGGAGAGAGAGAAGTTAATAGGAATGTTAGTTTGACTGGAGAGAACCTAGAGGAATTTGAATGTTTTTGATACCTGGGAATGAAATTGGCAGCATATGGAACCATGCAAGTTGAAGTGAACCATAGGGTGAGTGAGGGTGCAAAAGACCTTGGTGCATTGAGGAAAGTGTGAAAAAGTCACTATTCGTAATGGTGAAGATGGGTATTTTTGCTGGCATAGTAGTCTCATCAGTGTTGTAGGAATACAAGTTATGGTCCCAAGATAGAAAAGTTTGGAAGAGGATAGATGTGCTGTAAATGAAATGTTTAAGGACAGTAAGTGTTGAGGAGAATTGTTCAAATAAGAAATTACAGGGTGAGATAGAGTTAAGGTAGTATGAGGAGTGTGTATGAGAGATCTGAAAAGAGTGTGTTGAAATGGTTTGGGCATATGGAGAGGATGAGCGAGGAGAGGGCAAGAGGGAATTTATCAGAAGTGATGAGAACAGTGAAAAAGGGGAAACATAGGAGATGAAAGGATGGGGTGAAAGATGCTTTAATTGAAAGGGGCTTAAATATGCAGGAGGGTTTGAAGTGTAAATGGGATAGAGCAAATTTGAAGTAATGTCATATAAAGAGGCAATGTGAAGTTAATGGGCTTACCCAGGGCATATGAAGTGGCTGAGGGAACCACAGAAGAGAAGGATCACTGGAACTTAGCTTAGGTTAAGGGGCTCTGGTTTTGATGCATCATAGATAAGGCCATTTTCATTTGTTTCTGGTGCTGCCTCACTGATGCAAGAAATAGCAAACAGATATGAAAAAGAAAATAATGGTTTTCATAATGATAATGATAATTTGAAGATATGAAGAAGGTTAGTAGCTAATGCATATGATAAAGATTACAGGATTTGTAGAATGTTTCTTGTTTAATTACTGCATTTCTCTTCATAAATGTATCTGATTATTCACTATAGACAATAATGAGTTTGATGTTCAACTTTCAGTGATTGTGTGAAGTTTGGACGGCAGTCATGGCTTTTTCTGGCCATCGTCTCCACAGAACTGCTCATTGTTATCAAGTTTGGCTGGGAAACTGTGACCATTCCTTTTCCAAGGTATTTGATTACTTTTCCAGTAATCTCACATTCTAAAGTGGAACATACACTTCCACTATATTACAAATGCATTACTTTATCTCTTGTTTTATTAGATTGCTTCATCAAAACTCGATTCTCATTCACACCACCTTCATGTGCATACCTCTATTGCCTTTTATCAAAATCTTTCTCTAGCATCCTCATTAGAAATAACTCTAGCACTAACCATCTTTATTGTCCATATCTTCCACATTCAGTCTTTTCTTATAGCACTAACCAGTTTATTGACTATATGCTCATATCTTCCACATTCAGTCCTTTCGAATACCCTCAGCCATACTGTAATGTATCATCTTGACAGCCTGTCATCTGCCATGTATCTTTATTTTTCTCCATATATATTTCCTTCTCACTTTTTCATTCTCTTCTTTCAAATGCCACACTATTTTCTCTATAAGTAACTGTGTAATACTACATTATACAAGAATAAGTTAAAAATTACAGAATGAATATTAATTTTTAATACAGTTAACAAAATCGCATCTTTCCTCTAAACATAGATCGTTATGCACAGTTAAGTCAACAATAACACACCTTTCCTCTAAACTAAGATCTTTACTTAAAGTTTTTATGGTATGTATAGTTTTTGCACTTTTTTATACCTGTTTTCATATAGACACATTATAGGGATTTATAGTCTAGCGTTATTTCCTTTGTCCTCATCAGGGTTGATACTTATATATTTGACTAATACACCACCTCTTTTTTCCTTTCTTTTTTCCGTATTATTTCTGAAGCAATTTTCCTAAACTCTTTTAGAGAGAAAAACAGTATAGTTTCTGTCAGTGAACAATCGACTGTTGTATCTTACAGCCATGTGGTAACACTATGGATGGCAATCTTTTTAGTGCTGGTGCTCTGGACAGTCTGGAATTTCTACATTGACCCTCACACTTTCAAGTAAGTGTTCATGATTACCAAAGTAGCTGTATTCTTTGATATTTATTATTTGGTAATTTGTGAGTCTGGTATACTAGGAGTGGGTGCCAGAAGAGGTAAGTTGTCATTTGCTGATGACATGACTTTGTTGGCAGACTAGAGAGAAACTCCAAAAGCTGGTGATAGAGTTTGGGATTATGTGTGAGAGGAGAAACATTGTAGTAAGTGTGAGCAAAAGGAAGGCAGTGAGGTGCATTGGATTGTTGGGGGCAGGGTAGGACCTGGAGGAAGTAAAGTGGTTTAAATACCTGTGGTTGGATGTGGTGATGAATAAAAACAAAGGGACTGAAGTAAATTTTCTGCTAAGACAGAGAAGGTTTTGTTTGAAGGTACAGTTGTCCTGATTGTCTTTTATTGATGAGAGTCTTGGACTTTGGGCACAATAGAGAGAGGGTGGACGTGTTAGAAATGTAATGCCTGAAAATATTATGTGATGTGAGACAGGTTGATCATGACAGGAGTAACACTGTAAAAGTTTATGTAAAATGTGTAATCTGACTGAGAGAATCAGCAAGGGCGTGGTGAAATGGTTCAAACAAATATAGTGGTTGAGGGAAAGACTCACAACAAGAATCCATGTGCCGGAAGTGGATGGAACAAGGTAGAGTTGGAATAATACACCTCGACAGTGTACTATGCGTGTGGGAGCCAATGGATGAAAAAAAGATGAAGTATTCATTAGTTTTATTTATATACAGTTTTGATAGGTAATTTGCTTCCCTTTCCTCTTATACATTCTTGAAGGCATGAAAGCACTGATGCTGCCAAGTTCTTGAAAATCTGTGGGTCCAAATTCTTCATGAATGGCCTGCCTCAGGCTTGGGGACACTGCTAGTATCCTTCCCTGAAATTCGGCATTTAATGATCCTCCACAAGTTCTCTATCAGATTAATATCTGGCCTGTTTCCAGACCAATCATCAGTGAAGTGGATCCCACAGTCAGTAAGCCACTGCTTCACATATTTTGCCATATGGCATGAACATGCCTGCATGGCACTACTGAAAACAGTCTGTTGAATAGCCCATCAGTAACTCAAGGTAGTTCTGCTGATTCATGGTTTGATGTCTGGGCAGTAGGACAAGGTCAACAATTCCATGATAAGAAAAACAACCCCAAACCATGAGAGAATTAGGATGTTTAACATTTCTGAAAGTGTACTTGGGATCAAGAGGGTCACTCCCAGTGTGCCGATAAACATGACAACTCAGTTCCCGGTCACAGAAAACATGGCTTCGTTGCTCCATAGCATGTGCTTCCACTTGGTCTTAACCCACTGAAGGTATGTCTTGGCAAATGCAATCCTATGGTACTTCTGCATAAGGGTAAGGAGGGGCTTCTTTGAGGCGTGATGGCAGCTGAATTGTAGGTCGTCATGGATGTGTCGATGAACGGTCCATGCTGACACCTCACCAAGCAGTCATGGGTTTTTTTTCTTTTAATTCCCATGTTGACAGACATAGATTAACTTATAGCTGATGTTTCATGATGATTAGTGTGCATTGTGAAGTCTTCCGAGCCTTCCTGAGTCTTACTTTGTGCTCTGGTGTTGCCTTTCCTCCACTGTTGTGAAATCTTAATGTCCATACCTGAATTGATCAGACACTAGCACCGACAATTCTCAGTGTTTCCCTTACTGGCCTCTGTGCCTTGTATACACTAATAATTGAAGCTATTTGCTCTTTCGTCAAGTTCATTTGCTTCCCCATTGTGGCTACAGAGCATGAAAACCTTCGGCAGTATGGTATCAGGAGGGAACAAACTCAGATAAACCATCCACATTTATCAACTTCCTACTAAAGATGAATGACAACTCGCATCCTTGGCTTGCTCATAGCTATGCCTCTCTCATTGCTGCCAGATGCTTGATAACCAAAAAATTTTAGTGCTCTGGTAGCAATGGATAATGAGCTGGAATTGGTCATAGGATTATGCGTCAACCCTCTCACGCATAATGCAATGTCAAGGTGTGTATGTTCTAGGAAACATAAATAAAATTTTTGTACTTAGATTTAACTGATTTATGTAAACCAACAAATTTGATTATATTAATACCTCTACTATGTTAGTTAAGATAAGATTTAACAATATTTTTATCCATTATTGAATGATTGTATGTGATAACTTTAGCATTGCTCTCGCCATTTTGATGACCAAAATCTCTAAGATGAGCAAATAATGTAGTAGATTCTTGAATTTACCTAACACCATTTTTATGTTGTTTAACCCATACACAAAGAACCTTACCAGTTTGACCAATATGAAATTGATTGCACTCTTTACAAAAGGGTTTTGTACACAATATCCCCTGTAAAGTGTGTGATCAGTTATACTTTGGTCAAATACATATTTAAAACACACACACTTGCTTACTTATATACTTACTAAGTTCTATTTAATTGTTTACTTCCTCTCTGAAGAGTTCATTTTATCCTTATAAGGCTCCTGCAGCACTCAGGAGTCTTACAACATCCACCAGTTAGGACTACTGGGCATAAAGTTTTGTGATGTTCATTTGTGTGTGTACAGAGAGGGCAGGGCAAATGAAAAGTAAGAGCTCAGTGTCTTCTTTATGGCTGTTGCATCATGGCCATGAATGGTCTTAGGATATATTGAAACTGTTTGTAGTGTTGTAGTGATGGATGATGTCCAGAGCATAAGCAGGAGAGTGTGATTTGTGTTTGTCTGGGGAGTGTGGTTTTTAATTAATGTAACTCAGGGGGTTGGAGTTTAAAACTGAGTTGGAAGGTTAGTTGTTTAGAGCTTGCTGGGGTATTGCAAAGTGAATGTGTTGGATTTCATTGTTATATTTATTAGGAGTTGGGAGAACTGAGAGTAAATGTTACTAAAAGTTATAGGGTGAGTGGGTATGGGGTGGGGGATCTTGTGCTGTTGCATAGAATTGAGTGCTGTGCATTTCGAGGTGGGTACATTTGGAAGATTTTTGTTTCATTATGAAGGTGTTGAGCGTTTGTGGATGCTAGGCAGCCATCGATTTTCTTCTTAGTGCATTATTTTGTGTATTTTGCATATTTGTTATTTTTGCTTTTGAGAGAGTAGGAGACGAAGTAGGTGAGCCAAAGTTTATAGCAAAGCAGATGAACTGTTTGCATAAGATGTTGAGGGATTCTTTTTCTTGTCCAGATATGTTACCAGCTAGTGTTATGAGGTCCTTTAGGTTGTGTGTTCCTCTTATGTTTGTGTGATTGGTGTGGGGAGTGAATATCAAGGATGTGTCATATGTTGGTGATTTGTTCAGTGGGAAGGACTTTCCATTCAAGGTGGTTGGAAAATGTGAGCTGGATTCAAGTCTGTATGAGGTTAAAAGTATGATTGAAGACTAATATGGAGACAGACTTTCTGTTCTGAGTGAGCCACTGTTCCAATTGTGTGTAGTAGCACTGCATGTTTGTTGTTGCATCTTTGAAGTTAGGGTGTTGTGATGTGATTGTCAGGTCTAAAAATGGTTGAAAGGAGAAAGTTGAGTGTAAATGTGAATAAGAGCAAGGTTATTAGGTTCAGTAGGGTGGAGGAACAAGTTGATTGGGAGGCAGGTTTGAATAAAGAAAAACTGGAGGAAGTAAAGTGTTTTAGATATCTGGGAGTGGACTTAGCAGCAGATGGAACCATGGAAGAGTGAGTCACAGGGTGGTGGAGGGGGCAAAGATTCTGGGAGTGTTGAATAATGTTTGGAGGGCAAAAACATTATCTCAGAGAGCAAAAATGGGTTTACTTGAAGGAATAGTGGTTCCAACATTGTCATATGGTTGCGAGGCATAGGCTATAGATATGGTTGTGCAAATAGGGTGGATGTGTTGGAAATGAAATGTTTGAGGACAATATTTGGTGTGAGGTGATTTGATCGAGTAGGTAATGAAAGAGTAATAGAGATTGTGGTAATGAAAAGAGTGTGGTTGAGAGAGCAGAAGAGGGTGTGTTGAAATGGTTTGGACACATAGAAAGAATGAAGGAGGAAAGATTGACAAAGAGGATATATGTGTCAGAGGTGAGAGGTGGAGGGAACAAGGAGAAGTGGGAGACCAAATTGGAGGTGGAGGTAGCGCAAGGAAACAGACAAAAGAATGGCCCAACCCACCCACATACACATCCATATACATAAACGCCCACACACGCACATATACATACCTATACATTCAACATATTGATACATATACATACACAGACATATACATATATACACATATACACATGTACATATTCATACTTGCTGCTTTCATCCATTCCCATCGCAACCCTGCCACACATGAAACAGCACCCCCCCCCTTCCTCCGCACATACACAAGGCAGCACTAGGAAAAGACAACAAAGGCCACATTTGTTCACACTCAGTCTCTAGCTGTCATGTGTAATGCATCAAAACCACAGCTCCCCTTCCACATCCAGGCCCCACAAAGCTTTCCATTGTTTACCTCAGACGCTTCACATTCCCTGGTTCAATCCATTGACAGCACGTCAACTCCGGTATACCACATCATTCCAGTTCACTTTATTCCTTGTATGCCTTTCACCCTCCTGCATGTTCAGGCCCCAATCGCTCAAAATCTTTTTTATCCATCCTTCCACCTCCACTTTGGTCTCCCACTTCTCTTTGTTCCCTCCACCTCTGACACATATAT
>JAUTXX010545898.1:0-10480 GCA_032273605.1 Panulirus laevicauda | reverse complement strand
AGGTTCGTTGGAGTTGTGGCGGTGGGGGAGGACGAGGAGTAGTGAGGGAGAGGGAAGGGGAAGGAGGACGAGTGTTTAGGGGGGTGGGGAGGTTATTTGTGGTGAGTGTAGAACTATGTAGGAAGATAGACACTGGAAATATGACGGAAGTTAGTTGACAGTGGAAGATGTGTAGTTAGATTATAAGATAATTATGAGTCTGGGGTAGGACGATTAAGGGGCTGTGATGTAGAGAGTGGAGGGAATGGGTAGGGATGAGTGGGCGTGGCGTTGTAAGAAGGAATGGGGACAGGGAAGTGGGAGGGAAGAGGGAGAAGGAGAAAATTAGGGTAAAATGGTGAGGGATAAGTTAGGGTAGGTATAGGCGAGCGTGGAGAAGGTGAGGGGTTAAAGCGTAACGTGGATGGAGTGGGAGAGGCCGTCTGCTAAGCAGGGTTAGACGGAGGCACGAGACGCTGGAATCACTGAAATAGAAACGAACTAATTTGAACTGAAAATAGATGATGATGAAACTAGAATGGAACAATGGCTAATATTTTTGGATATTACTATGATAAGGTCTAGGGTGGGGGAAAGAAAAAGTGAGTGTGAGGCGGTACGAGTGAAGTGAGAGCAGCTGCTATGGCGAACATGACTGTGGGATAGAAAAACATGTAGTGCTGTTACCACTAAAGGGAAGCATCAATATGGGCTGGCTGACTAATATGTCAGTGGTAGAGATATCAGCGTGAGGAGCGGCAGCTTGAGGTTCGCCAGTGTGTAGGTGTCAGTGTAACAAGAGGTTCCAGTCTAAAAAGCGCCAATGTGACAGGCGTCAGCTTGACAGATATCAGCACGAAAGTTGTCTGTGTACTCGTGGAAGATTTCACTGTGACAGATTGTGGAGTGAGAGGCGTTGGGTTCAGAGGTGTCAGCGCGGGAGGAAAAAAGTGCGAGATATCAGTGTGAAATGTGTCATCATGAGAGATGTCAGTGTGAGTGTTATTAGAGTTATCAGATGGAGAGACATGTCTCACAGATGTAAAGGTGAAGTGCAAGTGTGAATGGTGTCAAAGTGGCAGACGTCACCATTAGAGGCGAGCTGCTTGAAAGGTGTTAGTGTCAGAGGCGTCAGCGTGGGAGGTGTCGGTGCTAGAGCTGTAGATAGAATATGATCAGAATGAGTGAAGAAAATACATGTAATCAGCATAATGAGGGAGACAGTAAAGCTGGCATGGTTGATGAGGGAGGCAGCAAAGCTGGCAAGATTGATGAGGGAGGCAGCAAAGTTGGCAAGGCTGATTGGGAGGCAGCAAAGTTAGTTGGATAGGCAGCAAAGTTGATGAGGGAGGCAGGAGAGTTGGTCAGGTGGACAGCAAAGTTGATGAGTGAGGCAGCAATGTTGATGAGAGAAGCAGCAAAGCTGAGGCACGAGGAAAGGTGGTGAGGGGGGAAAAAGGATAAAAGTTGAACACTGAAAGTAATTATAGTCTTGTAGAACAATGGAGAGAAGGGAAGAGTTAAAAGAGAGAGACAACTTTATAACGAATTATAAATCAGATATAATTTCTTTTTTCATCCCATACGATTTAATTTCCCTTCTCAACTGTATCTTAGGTCCACACATAACGCAGGAAATTGCCAGTGCCTTTATAAAGACATCAATCAATTGCATATTCATGTAGTAGATGACTCATGTTATGAAGATTAGTGAGTAAAACAAATATACCAGTTGATTGATGTATCTACAGAGGCACTGGTCATTCTCTGCATATTATGTGTGGACCTAAGATGCTGTTATGGAGGGAAACCAAACTGCATGGGATACATAAGACACCCGATCCTGGGGAGGTTTGCAGGTACTGAGCTGGAGAAGAAAGCTTGGAGGGCGTTCTTATTTGTGGACGGATAGAAATGCTGGAGTACCAGAGAAAGCCTTCCCTTTGTTCAAAGATCCTGAACGAATCTCTTTAGTGAAAGGAATTTTCTTTTGGAAAACGAGAAATGCTCGCTGGAGAAGAAGAAAATGAGATATAAACTTTACGTGCGATAACAACAAAATGACGGATCATACTTAAGGTTTGAGAGCGATTTTGTAATAGAGAAACAGCACAGTCTTCTTACTTATCTTGGTGTTGACGCTTTTGTTCATTGCAGTAGTAGTTTTCAGACTTTTCTAACACTGATCGTAAAAGAATGACCACCTGTGACCTCACACAGCTATGTCCAGACAGTAACAAGGCAAGGTACTCAAGATTCTCTCATTCCTGACTCTTTTTTTCTAGAGTTAGGAATCTTGAACCGATGTCTTGTAGCTGGTCTAACCTCTTCATC
This sequence comes from Panulirus laevicauda, assembly GCA_032273605.1. Classification (NCBI taxonomy): domain Eukaryota; kingdom Metazoa; phylum Arthropoda; class Malacostraca; order Decapoda; family Palinuridae; genus Panulirus; species Panulirus laevicauda. The sequence continues at coordinate 8,167 of JAUTXX010545898.1, read as the reverse complement.
TCTATTCCCTGATGCGGTCAAATCTATTTCTAGCACCATTTGGCACTATCGTGAGACTCATTTTGATGGATTGCACAGATTTTGCAGACCACCTTTCCTGGAATCACACGATAAATCCTTCATCTTTACAGGAAACAAATGAAGCCATCATCTCGGCTGTGGAACTATTCCCTCCGCACTCTATTTTCACAGAAGACTAACTTCTCCTTCGTTCAACTTTTCATGCCAGAAGGCCACAGAATGCCAACAAGATACGCACTAATACTGCAAGTGTAACCCCAGCCCAGCCACACACAAGGCATACATCACTGTAAGACACCAAGTCGAGCATGCTTTCGCCACCGTTATGAATAAACCCGTGCCTCTAAGACTGTCTCCTTTCCTTATCTTACCTTGCATATGCCGGACGCTGGCTGCAGGGGCCCGGCCTCACTCTGTGAATTGGTGAAGGTTTGGCCTGCCAGGCTGATTACTGTTGTAGGTGACCATTTGATATACTAGGCTGCCTATGTGCTCTGGTACACTCTGATAAGTCGATGTTATGTTTTTAAGGGCAGGAGACTTGCCATTGTGTATACAGTTGTAGGTTAAACAGTCATGGACGTCTGACATTTGAATTATTTTCCCCAGTGTTTCCGACAGCGTCTCTATTCTTCAGTTGATTTCATTCGTACAGTCTACCCCGTCTATCATTCTGGGAAAGGATTATTTTCATTTGTTGGCTAAGCCCCAGACCTTCCTGTATTTCTCATGTATGCTTAGTTTGTATTTCTCATTCACACTTTCTAATGAGTACAGCTGTAAGGCTTTTGGACTGAACCATCAACTCTAGTGCTTAAAGTTAGCTGATGTTAACGCTGAATGACCTCTGAACGTTTTACCACGAGCTTTTCCATCCTCATATCGTGATACCAGCATAAAATAGGATTTCAGATGGAAACAAAAGTGTTCGGTATAATGTCGTCGCCTGTCTTGCTACCCTTGATTACAACGTTCTGAGCACCTAAGCCAAAATCCTCACAAATTCACAACTTTCAAACATGTTTTTCTTTCTACAAACTGGGGGGTCATCCAGTATCGCTACGCCTGGGCTTAGAAGGATGCCTCTTATATTATGATGAGTCCTGACGCACTCTACCCCACTATAAGAGGTTATTTTCGCTGTTCTTGAAGTAGATAGATAGTTAACATTTTCCTCCTCCATCTAACATATCATTTTGTTCAGTGCCGCAGAGAAAGACTTCCTTGATATCTATTTGCAGACTTTTAAGTGTTTCCAGTCAGCAAGATTGCCCGCGCAAGTGCTGCGGTCATTTGCAGAAGATGACAGGAAAGAATGGAAAGAATGTCCTACTTACTTTGAAATCAATAAATGTTTGAGAATTTGGCAGAATTCATTTACGATAACTTGTCCAATGCTTTTGTACAACACCCAGTGATCCCTAACCAAAAACTGTATCTGCATTTGAAACTAAGGCAAATCTCATTAGTTTTATGATTCGAAAGATAAAAGAAAAAAGCTAGAACAAAACAATTGTTTTAACCCCTTGATCCACAAATACTCCCATATTGTCATTTTTCTTATTTTGTATCCGAAATGTTTTGTGTATTCTCCAGCTCATTGGTACTTATAAAACTCGTCCTGGATCACATCCTTTCCCTAGTTCAGCAGTGATGATCTAGGATTAGTCTTCAACACACAACATCTTCGAAGTTTTGCTCTGGACTGCTACTCTCTCGAACTCATTGGAACTTGTGATCTTTATTCCCCATAAAACTCCTCACCAGAAATCCTTACGTAAGTGACGTCAAAAGTCATGGAAAACATCACAGCAGTTTGTTCTGTCACTTTCCTCTACAGGCTTCCACCCATCTTCCTCAAGACCACTTGTACGTCACTTCTGCATTTGGCTCTGTCCATTGAGAACCGGAGATATGAGACGCTTGAGACATCTGAATGTACCAAACTGAAGTACGAGCAGCTTTACCAAATGATAGTAATACTCAATGTTTCCTTCTACGTACATCAACCTTCATGAAGTCTCACCTGCTAAAATATTCTTCTGTGATCAAGAAATCACTGAAAGTGAAAGTAAAATGAAGTCTTCCAGATGCAATGATTTACAATTCCTTTGCTCATCCCTGTCCTTCATTGTAGTGTTCAGCGTTACGTCCTCACTTGGAATAAGTACACTTAGGCTGGTGAGTTCAGGTCTTCCTCAACCCGTCCTCACAAACGCTGTCAAGGATCCTGCCCACACTGACGTCTTCTTTCCCTTCTTGTTTTGCAGTGTCCTCTATTTCCTTATTCTGTCAATACTTTCAGTCAGTATTGTGATGACCTTCTGTCTGTCCTTCGTCACTTGACTGATCTTAAACGCTGTATTCTTTGCTTCCATGTATGGTACCATCATCCCTTGTGCTTTTCATCATTAACACCTACCGTATGCGAAACTCGTTTCCATGCTACATTCATCCTACAGTTTCTTAACAGTATAACATGTAGATAAGTTTTGTCTCAACGTAGAAAGCAGTGTTAGTTGATCAACCACTCTGATACTGTTGCCGCATGCTACCCCCTTCGTTGTGTACTTGTAAAAAACGATATGATATAAAAAAAGATCCTCTGGATCTGATGCAAACCTCAGCTGACTGGGGCGGCCGCAGCTCACACAGCCAGCAGTATCTCGTCATTTTTCACTCGGCGTCCATCCCTAAGTAGGTCATCTGTCATTCTCATGTCCATAAATCCTCGCCCAAAAGGACTGCATGATCATTCCAGATTTAAGATTTTTCTTCCGGAGTTCCCAGTCAGTCTTCGAGTGACGAAGATACAAGTTTAGTTGATGGTGATTTTCAAGGGCTTGTAATCCTGAGGGAAGGGTCTTATCACCCCTTAAGCACTGGGTCTTGCAGCGAGTCAGCGCCTGCTGGAGCTGGCTGGGCTAAATTAAGCGCTGGTCGAGAATGAAACCTTGAGCGTGAAAGTGGTGGAGGCATTATATATTTTCTTTTTTCTTCGCTGGCCTTGCGTAAGGGCGGCGGCCGGTGGGACTCGTCCCTTAGACGTCGTCCTTCTGTCCGCTTCTCAAGGAGCCTAGGATTTAAACCCTGCATAAATCCTCACTTCAGTTGCCGTGTTCTCCTACACTTCATAATACGTAAAAAGAGCAGAAAGAAAGAATCGTAAAAGTTGGCGTTCTCCTGAGGCTTCACTGGAGCGACTCATTCTCTGCTTCGTCGCTACTCAGGGCAGGAATAACGGGGCCATGATCCAGCTGTGATGACCTATGTTGGTCCTGGAACCTTAGTGACCTCTATTAGCACTGGAACCGGCATGACCCTTGCTGGCCCTGGAATCGTGATGACCTATGCTGGTACTTGAACCGTGGTGACCTATGTTGGTTCTGGAACGGTAATGACTTATGCTGGCACTGGAACGTTCCATAATGACTTATGCTGATCCTGGAACCGTGGTGACCTGTGATGGCCCTGGAACCATGGTGACTTAGGCTAGCCCTGGAACATGGGTCACCTATGTTGACCCTGGAAGCGTGGTGACCTATGAGGCTTTGATTACCCACAATGACTTCATGAGACGACATGTGATGACCCTTGAGTCTAGGTGAGCTTTGATATGACTTGAATCATGAGGACATATGGTAACCCGAACATCATAATGAAGTGTAATAACCCCTGAATTACTACGATTCAAAGGTCGCAGTGACCTTTGAATAAAGTTGTATTGATCTATGATGACCTGTGATACCCCTGGATTCGTGATGACCATCGATCATCATGACAAGTGATGACCTTAGAGTAATGATGAGCTGTGATGACCCTGTTGCCATGATGACATATAAGGCTACTGGAATCATGATAACCTCTGGTGACTCTGCGTCCATGATGATCCTGGAGTCACAATGGTCTATGCCGGTTCTGGAGCTATAGCAACATAGGAGTCATGATATTCCTAAACAGTATAACAGTGTATAGTGACCCTGGGAATGTGATCACGGTCCAGATGATAACCCCAGATGACCATAATGACCCTCTTGGTCCGCCATGATCAGGGATCCGAAATGATCGGATTCTACCACGTTGATATAATAACACGAAAACCTTTTTACCCATGGAGTCATGATGACTCAGGAGCCTTGACGACCTAAGACGTATAGTGACCCCCTGAGATCATGATGACCCCAACGCCATGATGACCCCAAGGCCACGGTGACCCTACAAAACCATGTTGTCCTTGAGACCATGATGAACCCAAAGCTACAATGACCCTGAAGCCTTGTTGACCCCAAGGCCATGATAACCTTGAACTCATTATAACCCCAAAACCATGATGACCTCTCAAAACCATGATGACCTCTCAAAACCATGATGACCTCTCAAAGGCATGACGACCCTGAAGCCCTGATGACTCAGTAGCCATAGTGACCTAACAAAACCATGATGACCCTGAAGCCCTGATGACTCAGTAGCCATAGTGACCTAACAAAACCATGATGACCCTGAAGCCATGATGACCTTCAGTTGCCATTAAGGTTAGTAGCTGTGACGATCCTCTGACCATGATGACCTATGATGACCTCAGAACCGTCCATTCACAGTCCCTCGACCATAAATCCAAAAGTAATTAGTATATTCCTTCACAGATCCGGGTACTCGTGAAAATAATGAATGCTTTCCCCTTTTTCTCTTACCTTCCCTGAATAATGCAGTCACTCGTAAGCCATTATCATAATCTAATGAACATCGAAGACGTATTGTGAGGTTGAGTTTCACATTCTCGTTGTATGAAAATTCGTGGAAAAAAAAAGAATAGTTCCGTAGCTCAGGAATCGATACTGGTAACCCCTAATTACTGGCCCAAGGCTACTCAGTCTTTTCCTTTTTATATTCTATCCAGCCATGTATAAGTCCCCCCCTCCCCCTCTTTTCTGAGTATGTGTCCATTTTTGATAGACTCTGTGGGTATAGAAAAAACTTTTTCAATTTGAGTTTGACGAAGAAATATCTTACCTCGTTATCAGGCAAATATATTACAAAACAAATTTTTTTTTCTTTCCATTTATTCATTATTTTCTGTGCGTGCGTGTGTTGCCCATGCTTTCCTGGCAGATTGAGGAACGTGATATTGATAACTTACGCAGAACTGAGAGGAAGCAGGCAGTGCCATCGAATAGTTAAGTCACCCACAGAGGAAAATCTCATTTTCCATCGTGGATCATGGCGGTTGTTGTCATGCGAGGCGGAGTGGACCTTGACAAGCTCGGCCACAACAACAAACAGATGTAGATTAATTTCTGGGGAGGCTGAGCCACAGTGTGTGGTGGACGCTGCAGCACAGGGCGGCACACCACTTTCAGGGGAACGTTATAACACAGGCTACACCACACTCATCACCACACATTGGAGACGACGCCATTGAACAGGTTGAGGTATTGTGGATCTAATGCCATTGGACAGACCCCGTCACCATAAAAGGCAATTCTACTGTACAGGTCTCACCTGAAGGAAGGCACGTATACAATACAGTCTTAACCACAATGAAGGCAACTTAGTACATTGCCTCACCATAGCGAAGGCACTGCTACTGTACAGAGCTCAACATGGTAAAGGCAGCTCAGTAGAACATGCTGTACCAAAATGGTTGCAGCATCACAACATACGTGGCACCACATGCCAACAAGCACACGATCATACAGGCGCTAAACATAAGACAAATTTCCGTCTCCACGCCCTGCTGGGAGGGAGCAATGGGTGGGTTTTGGGATGTGGGTGAGGGTAGGGGAGGCCTGGCTACCTTATCACACCATAAAGAATAGTTCACTCTTCTCTGTAGAAGCGCCGATGAGACAAAAAAGAAAAACAAAAAGAAATCAGTGATATGTTTGGCTGGAGCCCCCGGCAGGGATGGAATGAGGGGAGAGGGAGGGGGGAAGGGTAGACAGAGCCTGTGGCAGGGATGGGAGGACGAGAGATGAGGGAGACGTCGGATGGGTTTTAGAGAACGAGGTGGAAGGCGGGAATGCTATAGGAACGAGTGAGGGAGTGTGAGGGAAGCGGCACGAGGAAGATGAGCGCGATGAGGTTGTGATGTTGGTGTTGCTGTTGTACTGTTGGTGATGTTATTGGGCAAGACACTTGGGTGTTCCTCCCTCGTTGATTATCATCATCATTTTATACTTTTCGGAACTAAGAATGTTGCTTTTATTGTTGTTGTTGTTGTGGTTGTTGTTATTGTTGTTGTTGTTGTTGTTGTTAGTGTTGTTGTTGTTGTGGTTGTTGACAGCGGAGCTGATGATGTCCGTGCCTTTGTTCGTGGATCTTGATGACCTTTTAATGTACTCCATCAAACCTTCTTACATTGAACAGTTTTTGCTTATTGTTGGCCAACATCATTATTAGAAGGGTAATCATAAAGAGTGACGGCTGTTTTTTTTTTCAATTTCCTATCTAAATTCTCAACATTCTTGGAATTTTGGACGTTGCTGTTTTAAAGTTTACAGATGCCTCTCTCTCTCTCTCTCTCTCTCTCTCTCTCTCTCCAGCCTTGCCCCCTCGCTAGATCCACCTCTTCTACAAAGCAGCGTCACTTCCAGCTTCACATGACACCAAATACGCCACAAATAGCGAAGGGAAGATCACCTGCCATTGTGGCAGGCAAGTTGGATGCCTTGTTAATTAATGGAGCCACGTAACTAAGTCCAGTTGTTGGCCAGTCTAACTTTACCAAGAGGGTTATGAATATGCAGAGGAAGTCCATCTGGCCGACCGTGTATTTGTGTGAAAGAGAGAGAGAAAGGGAGAGGGAAAGAGAGGAGAGTAGGGGTGAGTGAGCGAGTTTTTGTATGGTCTGTGAGGTTATTTTGTGTGGGTACGATTTTGTACGTTTCAGTACTTCTGTTTTTCATGTGTGTTTGAATTTTGATGTACAGGATATGACTTTTGAGTGAGTAAGACAGACTCTGGGAATTTTGAATCGTACAGAGGCTGCAAGGAAGATTGCGGTTAATATGATTAAGAAATGATACTGTCTCATTGCCACTCCCAAATCACCTCATCTACTCCAGTATTTCCGAAACTATGTCCTAATTAGCTTTCCTGAAGAAATACACATTGGTTCCAGGTACACTCAGCAAGAAAGGGATTTCTTACAAAAGACACAAGACGTGTTCTTACCTCATCATCAGAGAAGAGTGTCTAGAGCGGCATTATGGTAATATCTCTAGCTAGACCAGAAGGTCATCTTAGTATTGACATCTGTGTTACATGCTTACATCATGATACTAGACCCTCGAGCGATACTGTAATGCTTTCATTATCTAAATAAAACACGAAAATATTCCCAACTCGAAAGTTTAGTCTGCCACAGGTAGGCTGAGCGTCTGCTAATCAAGTACTCCATTGGCAGGTAAAGCCCAGGAACGAGGAGAAACAATCCTTTAACTGGGATCCAAACTGGTGGTATACAATCCCGTACAGTGTATTAGTCCATTGTGGAGTCACGCTGCCTCACACGTTGTGTCCAGCTCTGGTCAATCCTGGGCCACAACACAACTATGGGTTTTCCTTTTTGTTTTCTTCTGTGACATAACTTTGTGTGTGTTTTACAAGAGACTGGCGCATTGTCCTTCTTCACACACCAGACGCGCTAGTACACGTCTTAGCCTTCATGCAAAGTACTCTTATGTAAATAAAGGCTTTTTATTTCTTTATTTTTCTCTTGTATAAGTTCTGGCCAGGCATTGGTGTAGGGAAGGCAGTGTCAGGTTTGAACCGTAACTTCACGCAAGTATTATTTATTCCTAGTATATTCCTCGGTAAGCTAGAATAACGGAGATCATCTTTTTTTTTAGACCAATGAATATATTTATTTGTTTGTTTTACATCGTGTATGTCTGTTTGTTCATATATATACTGACGGCTGCGTAGTGAACCCAAACTTGTGTCTTTCTTTTGGCCTGATTATTTGTGGCTCACCAACACGTAGTATAGTATGAAAAAAGAGAGGATAAGTGGAGTGCCTCCGTAAGGATATCAAAAAGCGTTATGCATGAAATTTTATAGTCCCCCTCCAGCCCCCTCCACCCAAAATAAAGAAAAGAAGAAAAAAACAAGGTCACGCCACCTGGCAATACTGCCAATATGTTGA
>JAUTXX010545887.1:0-10481 GCA_032273605.1 Panulirus laevicauda | reverse complement strand
AATAGTTACCCACCACAATGTGATGCTCCGGATCATGTAAACTATCTCTATAAAAAGCTTCGTCTATCTTTATCTTTGGACTAGGCGATGGAACCCCAAACCAACCAGTAAGGTGGACTATGGAACCTCAGGACACACCAGGAACCAGGGGAGTCATGTGGTAGGACGAGCGGTGGGTTTGGCGAGACGTACCAAAAAGCCGGAGAAGCGGCGTGTAGGGCGGCAGGATGTACCAGGGCCCGGGGCCAGGCTGCGGGGCACGCCGCCACCCACCACAGGAAACAGCGCCACCTCATCCCTTCCTGTGGCATTCACCCAAGCGTTCCGGCCAAGTCCCTCAAGCGTGTCACTGATCTCCCGGATTAACGTGTGCTTGTGGTAGCGGTAGCGTTGTGTGTTGTGTGTGTCTGTGTGTGTGTCTATCATCCGCATCACACATTACTAGGGGACCCACCCACCTCACCATGGCATCATCACAGAACTCCTCCTACGTCTATAACCTCATAATGACTTGAAGTAACCAACAAATGATGATGGTCCAACCCGTCCAAATTCCATTACCGTCTCTCGCCATATCACATCCTTCCACTCGTATTCATAACACTTTCCCATCATGCAATATACAACAAATCAATGTTTACATTTCCTGATACAATCACTGAGGGACGTCAACACCAGAAGGTGACAACAAGGTGACTGAGGAGGGCTGGATCCCCTGCAGCAGGGCTGAGCCAACGGCAGGGTTGAGATCACTGCAAGAGGGCTTGGACAACTGCAGCGGGGCTGAGCCAACTGCAGGGTTACACATGATTACAGCAAGGCTGAGCCTACTGCAGGGCTGGGGCCACTGCAGCAAAGCTGGAGCTATTGAGGGCTGTGGGACCACTGTAGCAGGACTGAAACTACTGCAGGGCTGGGACCCCTACAACAGGGCCGAAAGTACTGCAGGGCAAAGACCACTGTGGTAGGACTGAAACGACTGCAGCAGGGCTGAGAGCACCGCAGGAGGGTCGAGAATACAGCAGGAGAGTGGAATCACTGCAGCAGATCTGAAGCCACTGCAGGGCTGCGCCCACTGCAGCACTTGGCTGAAACCACTGCAGCAGGGCTAGGACCACTGAAGCAGGGCTGGGACCACTGATTAGGGCTGGGATTACTGCAGCAGGGTCGCGACCACTGCAACGTTCATGTGAAGCCGCGATGGCCAACCCACCATGCTACACACACCTCTAAGTTCCTAGTGAGAAACTGTCACGAACATAACCACGATTTCACTTTACACTCATCTCAATCGCAGGAGCTCCTCTAAGGCCCTATAAAACACATCCAAAACTTTAACCGAGTTTAAGGATAACTTTAAAGGACTCATCCTAACCAGGGGGACCACTTTCATCACCCTAACAATCAGAAGCACCACCTCAATCACACTAACAACCACAAGCACCACCTCAACTCACCCCAACAACCAGAATCCACCTTACTCGAACTAAAGCATCACCTCCCTCACCCCAACAACCATAAGCACCACCTCACTCACCCTAACAACCACATGCCACGCCTCACACCTCATTAACCAGGACCACCTCACTCATCTACTCCAAGGCCTCGCCTCACTTACCCTCACCAAAAACACTGCCTTGCTCACCCGAGCCATAATGATATCCAAGTACCCTTAACAAGTCAACCACTGCCTCACTCACCCCTAACAACCACAACCATCAGATCAACTATATTCAATAACAACTTTCAAACATTAATTTCCTATTTCCATGGCATCCTGGGGACCAAGACAATTTTCAAGGCAATCCCATGAATTGATACGGTGCATCTTAATGCGTTCCTATTGACTCGTTACCATGTCTCACTATGGGACGATACGAACCACTATCCTGCTTCATTTCGAACCTCAGCATCACCTAACACATGCAATACCCAGTAGACACTTATCTATAGACTTTCTTGTTGGATGTGAACAGCTGCGAACGAACATTTATTTCAGCATATTGCTCTGAATCTCCATGCTGTATTTTCCCAACAAATATGTATCTAATGTGCATTACGAATGCACGAAAGATTAAGCTGGTCCCATATCGACCGTCGAAATATTTCTTAAGTAAATCAAAATCCTCTAAAGTTGGTATTTCCTGCTGGCCAAAATAGTCAAGCTAAGCTGGTATTTCCTGCAGGACAGTTAAGCTTAAACGAGCCACACAGCTTAGTGGACTTCGGGGAAAAGCAGACGACTCGTAACTTCCAGGGAAGCCAATACCGAGTTGGACTGTAAAACCAGCCAGAGAGACACGGCAAGTTGGCAGTCTGTTCCCTCACCCCAGCCTGCCTGCCAGGCCTGGAACAGCTGCGGTGCACGAGGGGAAGCCAACACGACTGTGCCTCACAAAGTTCTCTGGCGAATTATCAAGTTGCTGAAGAACATGAATTATTTGCATAATTACATGGATTATTTTGCACACAACCGTGGATTTACATAATCACATGCATTATTCACATACTAACATGGATTATCTATCATGGAATATTAAAAACTACCATGAGTTATCTTTAACATACAATGGGCTATTTACACAATACCATGACATCATATCCCATGGATTATTTACAGATCATAAATTACAATATCATACCACGGATTATTCACACAATAAACAACAGATGGAGAAGAGTTGCTTTAACCACTTGACCACGACTGTACGACCCTTAAGCATGACGTGTAAAACCTAAACATATATATGATAGTTAAAGCTTTGACCTGAACCATGACACGCTAACATACCCGGGGTCGTACCGGAGTGCTCAAGGGTCTTACCGTCGAGCTCAAAGGTCGTACCGTTGTGTTCAAGGACAGTACTTTCGCGCTCAAGGGCCGTACGATTGGAATGAAAGCCCGTACCTTCGTGCTCATAGATTGTGCCGTCATGTCCATGGAAAGCACCGTCGTGCTCCATGGCCGCATCGTCGTGCTCAACAGCCATAGTATCGCTCAACGATCGTACCGTCATGCTCAAGGGCCGTACCGTCGTGCTCAAGGGGTAAGGCAGACACCAGAATCAGTGTCGGAGCGAGGCCAGGCACGGCAGTGGACGGTGCATGGAATGCGAGGCTTCGTGGGCCAGACGGGGCAAGTCTTGCCGATGTTCACCTCTTGTAATTTGAGGACAAAGTCAGGGCCATGGGAGCGAACCCACCCAAACAGGGAGGAAGGGACATTTTTTTTCTTTTATGTCAACTGAGACGACACGGGCAACCAAGGCCCTAGTCAAGGCTTACATCACTGATCGTCCAGCGTTACTCCATCACTGGAGACGGCGGGTTGCTGAGGGAGGCTCGAGCCAATCTTCAGAGGTACTATATATAATGTGGGGGGAAAACTTATGATGGGTTACCACACTGCCCACAAGGCAATAAAGGAATTCAGTACAGTTTAATTACTCTAAATAAACAAGTAAAACATACTAAAACAGTAGGTTTTGACAGAGATTCTGGTCAGTTTCAAATAACGATAGTGAAGCTGTTACTAGATCAAACGGAGGTTGATGAAATAGAAAGTCAAGGAGTTTTGACTTAATTATTAATTTGTTTATATGCTGTCTGCCGTATTTCCTCTCACTACCAAAATTATGATACACACCATTACCGACTCGGTAATATATAAAAGATTTTGGTTCACACTTGTGGTCAGAAGACGACAGGGCCGCTGGGAGCTGACGTGGGCTCTGGCTAAAGGCTGGCAGATTGTGACCCCCTTGTTCCGCCCCAGGGAGGGAGGAACCCTTGCGAGGGAAAGACAGGATAAAGGAAAATATCTAAAATTTCTGTATTACTTAAATGTTCTGTTGCCTGATCACTTACTATACTATATCTTTGAAATCCATCTCTTCTGGGCCCTAAGGATTTTCCCCCAGTTTCCCCGGCCTCTCGGTTGGCCTAAGGGACACATTAACCCCCTAAAGTAACCTACATTTTGCCATACTCCCTCGCCTCACGGGTGAGGTGTCTTCCTCCGTTCTCACGTCGCAGGCCACGACCCGCTGGACACCAGCATGTTGGGCCACGACCCACACACAGCCACAAGTCGATGAAACGTCCAATGACCCCAGCATATACAGGCCGACCTGGGCCAGCCAGTCACCACCACTAGATCATATAATTTAAGAATTTCCTTTAAAGTACAAATTACTTATCTTGTTAAAAGAAAGTAAAATGGCTTCGTTACTAAATTAAGTATAATAAAGTTACTGAGTTAAATATCATAGTCCAGTAACCTTAAGGTACTGACTGTTAAATATCACAGCCTAGAAGCCTAAAGTACTGACTTATATATCATAGCCCAGTAGCTTAAAGATAAAGTGTCAAACATCATAGCCCAGTAGCCATAAAATATTGACTGTGTTAAATATCACAGCCTCATTGCCATAAGGTACTGACTGTCTCAAATATCATAGCTTCGTTACCATAAGGAACTGTCGCTGGGCCCCACCTTTTCTTAGTAGCCACCATAAAATGCAAAACACGGAGAACAATCCATTGTAAATGTCTAGAAATAGCTGGACGACTTCCTTGGAAGTCTATCTGATAACCCAGGAATACAATGGAACAGCGGGGCTAGGAAGGTGCAGCTATAAACACACACACATCGATCTGGTGTCGGTCAAGCTGCCCAGCTCCACAACAAACCCCACAGGCGACCGTGAGTGAGGTAAACTTCTGACGCACACAATAAATATTTCACTATAATGACGAGACTCCTGGTGTTCACCTAGTCTCACATCCTCAGGCTTACACAGCTGTCAAGTTTACACAACAGCAAAGTTTACATGGGTGAGTTTACCCTACGGTAAAGCTTTCACAGTGGTGAAGTTTACCCACTGGTGAGCTTACACGTGTATTAGTGAAATTTACACAGCAGTACAGCTTAAAAAGTGGTGAAACTTACACACCAGTAAAGCTTATTCAGTGGTGAAGTTTTCATAGTAGTGAAGCTTACACAGTGGTGAAGTTACCCAACAGTGAAGCTTACACCGTGATGAGGCACAAGGACTTGAATATGAACACGTAGGTACGTTCAAGCGCAAGTAACTAAGAAATTACTCTTAGTTCACTGGAGAAATGTCGGCCACTTTCAAGAGATCTTTCACTCTGGACAAACGTCTATTAAGTGAACCATGAGACGGTCAATGAGCGAAGTACCTCCTGAGAGGCTCGAATCACGGTCCTCTGAGCTCAAGAGAGCGGGAGGGAGAGAGATACAGAGCGTGGCGATAGCCTAACATGCTCAAGTGGGGAGGCACCAGTCGGCATAGTATATGTCGCCTTTCAAATCACATGACGGTAGCTCGAAAGTTTGCACGGGGCGATTCACTTACCAGCCTGATGGTTCACCTACACCTTGCTAAGCTGTGACCTGAAGTACCTAATTAATTCAGTAGAGAAAATGCGTTACCAGGCTGAATACTGAAATGGGGCATACTTTCAAAAAGGATTTCTTAGCAGCTCCATAGAAAACGAGTAAAAAAAATGTGGACGTTAAAGAAACTATAAGTAAAAACTTGCCGAGCACACACGGGTCACACACCCTATCTGACCTGTCTCAATACCTAGTGGTTAATGAACTGATGCTCAGGCCAATCAGGGTCAGCAAATCTCTGAACCTCACTTGGCCATCTATCAGCCGACCTGTGACCCCATGATCTCGCCCGAGCGGCCCGACAAGGTCAGACACCACAGGGGAAGGGAAGGTCACAACTCATCAACTGATAACTTGTCGACAGGAACCCTTCTTGTATATGTCTTGTGGCTGTATATTACGAGCTTCACTTTCAATAAACCAACTGAAGGAACTAATACACAACATGTTATAAGATCAACAAACTCCGATAATTTACTGGGAACCTGACTCCATTCTACCCCCAAGGACTCATCCCTGCCAGGTCCTGGGACCAATACTGGGAACCTGGGGCACAGGTCGTGGCCCTTCACAGCAGGTACTGAGAGGAATACTCAGTAGCTGGGACTCTAATAATGATGGTTCATTGTAAGAGATTTTGCAGTGAGGCTCAGAACGAACGAGTGGAAGTTAAGTGGCAGGGAAGTACTATAAAACCATGTACTCCTGAGCCAGGCAGACAGTAGGACAGCATACCAAGCATGATGCTGGCTACTGTTGTGTTATTCTGTACGGTGAGGAGCGAGGTCCCCCCCCCCCCTAACACACACACACACACACACACCACCAGTCCTCTCAGTAACTCAACCCTCGCAAACCTTCCCCCTCGTTACATAATTGGGGATCTCGTGACTCCACCAAACTGAGGTTTATTTGCGCAATATTCTGCCTTGCACTTATGACTAAAACCCACGTGCCACGTGACGTGTGGACACGGCAGGGCTACACTGGGTCCAAGCAGGTAGCTCTGCTCCCTACAACCTTCACATCCTGACTCGTCCATCGCCACTTGATGACTCACTGATTACCGCTGCATTTCCCCCACATGTTTTTCTCGCATCCGGCACTAACAACTGTGAATATGATTCACTGGAAATGTCTTTACACTACCTCTAAGGGCATCTCACAACCTCGTGATAGGAACATACACAGTCGAAGGACATTTACACGTCTGAAGAGTTTGGAGAGCAGTGGGTGAAACAAGATTAAACGTCTGAGAGATAATAATTCAGCCAGATAACACAGAACTCTACAGATTCAAAGTCCACATGTGTGCAATAGGCGTCTTGATGTTATAGTAAGTACAAAGCTGCTCCTTCTAAATTTGAATCTTCGTGAATGTAATTACAGCTAGAGATGTAAAAGGCAATAATGAAAATATTACATGGGTCGCCATGAGAAGCGCTGTTCAATAAAAGAGATTAGAAATGAATAAAAAAACAAAAACAAATGTCTTTAAGACAAGCGTAGCATTTGGCAGGGACCAGCCCTGTTAGTGACTGAACCTTCCCTCTCGTAAGCGGCAGAGTCAGACAGAACCTTGGAAGATTTTCTCCATCCTACAACAACACGCAATGTATGCGAGCCTTTAAAACGTCATCTAGTGAAAATCGTTTCATGTAAGAGAGGGATATGAACATAAAGGAGAAAGTGGGTTAAAGAGAGAAAATGACAGATGTGTGATGCATGAAGAGAGAGGATATTAACACTAACTCGGTGGTTTAGTTGTGATGAGAGAAAGAGTAAGACCAGTCATGGTCTCCTGGGCACATACCTGTATGTTGGACTGTCCTACACATCCTGGTGTTGGTGGCAAACTTAACCCACATTCAAACGTTTGAATTTCACAGCTTTTGCGCAATGCAATATTTCCTATGATTGTTGACGTTCAAGAAAATAAAGATACTGACAGGCTTCCTGAATTTTACTGGGAAAATGATAGATAAAAATCACGTACAAAGATCACACTGAAGAATGTGCTTATCGAAAATGAAATTGTCTTAACCACAGAGATCCATTGCAAACCTGGTCACCCAAACGAGAACACTCAACCTATTCTTAGACAGATCTTGCGAATACCTCACTTCATATCTAGCTATACCATTGTATGAAACAGTGTTACTACGCCACATGCACCACTTCCTCTACATGAACTGCCAACGGAACCATCACCTTACTTCCATCCACGTCTTTCCATTAACA
This sequence comes from Panulirus laevicauda, assembly GCA_032273605.1. Taxonomy (NCBI): domain Eukaryota; kingdom Metazoa; phylum Arthropoda; class Malacostraca; order Decapoda; family Palinuridae; genus Panulirus; species Panulirus laevicauda. The sequence continues at coordinate 2,818 of JAUTXX010545887.1, read as the reverse complement.
CTATCCTCTAAATTCTAAGTATATTATGTATATTTCATTGCCTATGTACCCAACAGTACAGTTCCTTAAAGTCAAAACATGATATACAGATATCCAAAGATCCCACAGATTTAAAAAGACAGCTCCATGACCATATACTTTCTCGTGTATATTTTCTTAACAACAACAATAATAAGAATAAAAATTTCATCATTATCATTATCATCATCGTCATTAGCAGCATTAAACGATAAATAGCCTATTCCAATCACAAAATATGTTTTAATTTTCCGTCAGAGCCACCAAGATACCAAGCCATACCGTAAAGCTACCACACAGTGTCAATTAATGTAACATTTTATGCATAACTTGCATACGACTCCATAACTTTTCCCTCTCTGCAAATACTGTTCAGCGAAACCCTGCTGCAGTTTCTTGATAACTGACGTTAGACTTACGAATCATAAATAGCATTCGGGAGATACTTACTACGTCAATCATGTCTAAACCATGACTACTAGAGCGACTATACGGCGTCTCAATGGATGGGAAAAATCAATGACCTTAGATCGTCCGCCCACAGAACTGAGGAACAACGGACATTTCCACTGTAACTATCTGGAAACACCCACCAAACCTGTACGCGTCTATGGTGCCTATGTGTGTCCACTGCATTAGAATATAAATTATCTATGGAGCCAGAAGCGAAATATGGAACATGAAAGCAATTACCATCGCAAAAAAGCATCTGCCAACGAGCAAAAGAAAGAGATCTACAGTCTGAGAGGCAACTCAGAAATGTTCAAGAGATGGAAGCACCAGCAGGTAATCAGATGAGCCCACACGGTAAAGCCTTCGGGGTGTTCTACCCCACAGCCTGGGCGGGACCCAAACTGTCGGTTTGGTTTGTTGGTCGACCAAGTTGTTGGAAGCCACAGCCCCGTAGGTCCACATAGCTCCCACATCCTGGCTGGTCTGGTATACATAGTAGGCACTTGTCCACTGCACTCATGAACTAATCTACTGTACATCCCAAGGTTTCTCTGATAATACCAGGCAAAGTGATGAAGAGAGTCCTGGGCACAGGAAGTTTCAGGTGTTCTCTCTCTATGCATATAGCATCTTTGGATTTCAGAGGTAGTACTTTACAAAGTCTTCCACGCATGTCGTGCCAGCAGGATGCTATATCCGTATCTAATTTGGGAACTATACCTAGTGGCAGGAAAATGAGCAAATTACTGGGAAGCTGACAATCTGATCCATTATACAGGCTTCACTTTGCGTCAAGATAATGAGCACTTCCCTCATACAGAGAAAGGTACTGGTATAACAATAATAACAAGAGTAGTTAAGATTGACTGTTTTTACATCCTCCTTTAAGATACCTCGATGCCATATCCAGATTCTGTCCACACTTCACTCTTATTCTAAAGCTAACCAACAAACTGGTGGTTAGTGAGAAAAAAAATTGCCTAAACTATTCTACTTATAACGAATGTTAATCATGAAACCAATTTCCAGGTAGAGTGTGGCAGCGAACTGCACTTCAGGTGCGACGCTGAGCGCTGCTATGATCCGAGCAGGCCTTAACCTGACCCGGGGGGTTATCTGTAGACGGCCCGTCCCATCCTCACCCCTGGGTGATCCTCTCTCGCCCGTAGTTCAAAACATTATCCACATTCCGTTACCACTCCACCTCCACACATTTATTCTGGGTCCGAGGGAGAACATGCTTACTGCTCCTCGCACCTTCCACACCAAATAGTCTCTTAAACCTGTAATAATTCTGTTGATACATAAATAAACAGCAATAAATTCCGACGATAGAATAAAAAAACATCAAGTGCGCAACACTGCTCCCTTACGTACACATGGTACAACTGTGTTTCATCACTTCCGAATCATACCGAAAAACGCATTACAATTACGTCGACTGAAAGCACCGAGAATCTATCTAAATATTACTGACGTCTATGAATGTCACAGTATGAAATTCAATGGGAGGAAATTCAAATTTACAAGTACAAAAGAAATTAAGATTTGAACTGAATATAAGACGAGGTCAGGTCATATGACATGGTCTGATACCTCTCCCCTAAGCACAGGAAAGGAACTGTCAGAGATGAAAGTGACAGGTTAGATAATGAGACCATTTACAGCCTGGGGAAGTTAGAGCGATGATGACACTGTCCAAAGTAGCTGGCGTGTCACAATTGGATCTCTACTGTCCCACAATATCACCACAACACATCCTTCAAAGCGAACCAGACTAGACCAAAGCTTCCATGCGGGGAGGTACGATTACAGACGGCAGCATCTTACAGCCTGGTTGGTCAGGAAGGTCTGGTAACACATCGAGATGCAGGGGCAGAATTCAGCCTCAAATTCGACGAAGCGTATATGTATGTACGTCTGGGCAAGATAAGGTATATCATATAGCAAGAATTTGACTAAGGAAACTTAAACAATTGTGACATTTCATTTTTCGCACCGATTCCACTGGACACCAATCACTATACACACGGTAGATAATGGCTTCTTAATCTGTGATAGTGACTACCAATCAGTCTCTCACTATCAGTGCTTTGCTACCTCTTACACTAAATGTATATACATTACGATATAAATCCAAATATAAATGGTTTGTGGACGTGATATTCCACTGGTTCGGTTCAACGTTCCCTCACGAGAAAAAAAAGATCCAATATGAAAAGCTCTGCCTCATATGTATTCATAGTCATTTAATTAATGACGGAATAAATTTCTTCCTCCACTCGCGCTATAGAGCACTAAAATCCTATCTAGTTGTTATCCTTTTGATGAACGACAATGACGAAAA
>JAUTXX010545876.1:0-10481 GCA_032273605.1 Panulirus laevicauda | reverse complement strand
TCTCTCTCTCTCTCTCTCTCTCTCTCTCTCTCTCTCTCTCTCTCTCTCTCTCTCTTTCTCTCTCTCTCTCTCTCACTTGGATCATCCAGAGGTACAGACATTCACGCCTGCAACGCTATGCAGCACGGTAATAGCTTACGGAACCTCAATACCGTTCCAGACCTTTAGAAAAATAATTGCTTACGGGAGCTATTTAGCCAACTACCCAATATCTCCTCTGATAAAAATGGGGTACTACTGCCCGAATGAAACGGTTTCAACCGCCCGTCAGGCAACATGCTTATTGTCCGCGTGTAGCCACCTTTTGGTAGCGACGACATTTAGACCGGCCATCATGCCGATCCTCCCCTTCTTCTGGAACTGCGAGGTTAAGAGAAGGTCAGGAAGTAACGGGAACGGAAAGGGGAAGTGAGGACAAGTTACGGGAGATCAAGTGGTCAAGGTCAGGCAGAGGGGACGTGTATATTTCCTTCGACTTGGAGAAGTAGGCTCATTTATTTATTTATTTATTTATTTATGACTATTATTACTATTATTATTATTATTATTATTATTGTTATTATTATTAGTATTATTATTATTGTAGTTTTTGTTGTTGCTGTTATTGTATTGATAATGATAGGTTCTTTTAGTGTTGTATCCGAATTAGCACCATGAGCAGGAGGGTACGACCCTGGGGTATAATAGCGAGGACTTCGACCTGATCTTCATGGGTCAGGTCAGAGGTCGGGACATCATACCCAAAGGGTCGTACCATGTTGCTCGGTGGTCGTAACGTCGTGTTCAAGGGTCACTTCAACACATGGATGAGTCTTGGATTATACTCCTCCGTGGGATGTCGTTAGCATAAGGTAATTTCCTGTGAGTATGGCCATAAATATGTGTGTCTCAATACAAATATTATACATATAATGTGTGTGTGTGTGTGTGTGTGTGTGTGTGTGTGTGTGTGTGTGTGTGTGTGTGTGTAAGACCCAAATCAACATGATTTGTTACTCTGGTATATTGTGTATGCTCTTAATAACACTTTGATCACCCTAATGGACTCGTGCAGTGTGTTCAATTCCCTAAAATCCCATTGGCTCTCCTACGGCATTTTTACCTCCCCGTTAATTGAACACACTGCATTAGTCTCTACTTGCAATGATTAAATGACCTGCAGTTGGTCTCCATTTTTCTCCCCCCTTCTCAGCTGCTTTTGGCCTTTGATGATGGGATTATTTTTTTTCCGTTATTGCAGGCGGCGGAGAAGATGGGTCTGGGAGCTGGTCCGGCGAGCGGGTCTCTCTTCTCCCTGTACCACAATGGACAGACCCTGGGCCAACCCCCGCCAGCACACATGGGCATCCCGCCCTACCAACTAGACCCCAAAGCTGGTCAGTCTGACACTGTCATGTACCGTGCACTGTGTAGGTAGCCGTAGACTTAAATACTAATGAGATAATGATCTTAATGAACGTTCCAGAACAGTTGATGATGGAGTACAGGTAAAGGAGTTTGAGTGTGATAGTTTAGTGGGTCACGCTGGAGATTTGCATGGTTCTGGAGCCGTATGCAGAAAAATTCTTAGATTTCTGCTTATTTATATGCTTAGCTGAGCAAGGGACTTAAGTGCCACACAGAAAAGGACTAAGCACGATGCTTAGCAAAACTTAAGCATAAGATTTAAGAAGTAGAAATGCAGTTTGGGTCAAAATATTTGTCGTCTGCTAAGCAAATACTTAAGCGTAGGGCAGCTTTCAGAAACATGCTTAGCAAAATTCTTACAGTTAAGTAAAACTCTTTGGGGTTAAGGATACTTAAGCATTCTAAGAAGTATTCTGCATACGGCCCCATGGATCCCGTCCCTGGCCCCATGCTATCAGCAGGTCGGGCCACAACTCCAACGAATTCTGACGGACGCACGAAACCTCCTCTTCCCCAGCACCCACACCACACTACCCCAGATCATGGGTAACTTACATTGACCAAGTACACTGCCTGGGGGAGTATTACCTGTACTACATTTAACTGTTGATATTATCTTATATCGTAAAGAAATTGTCTTGAAACGTGACCTAAACCTTCCTCACTCCCCCCACAACATAACATACACTGCCCCAGCACCACAATCTATACAACCCTCACCTGTAACCACTTTGCCCTGGAACACAACACAACAACCCACACTTTACACGTCCATAGCTCACAACTCTCACTGATCTTAACCCTATATTCACGAAGCAAATAATTCACAGCATACTAAAACGAACGATTAAACTTCCCCAAATTCTAAAACTACTTTGTAGCGCGCGCACACACACACACACATACACACACAGATAATATCAGTATTATTACGCCATCTTTCCAGCGCGTCGTGTATTGTCTGAATGGGTCGTGCATGTGTGACAGTCTGTAACGGTGCCCGCTACACCACGGAGGTTCGTATGTGTGTGTTATAATGTTTATGTTACGTATGGCACGTTCGTTCATAAACAAAGTGACAAGTACACAAAAGATACGGTAATCATATTTACGAAAACATATTTCTTTAAAGTTAGAATGATTACCAGAGGTAAGTGAACGAGCGGGTTTTACGCTTCAGCAATATGGCTTAAAAGACCAAGAAGAAATAAAAAAAGATAAGAAGCCTAGTCGACCAAACACGAGACTAGAAGCATGAATGATTTCTTCATTGAATTTTCTAAAGAAGATGAGGATGGCAGTCAAAGCAGGTATCCAGGTTAGGTTAGGTTTCCTATGTTCACAGAGTTTACAGCTGGGCGGATTAACATGATGCGTGGCCAGTGGGGGAAGATGATATGGCTAAGGAATGAAACGAGATCAACAAAGATTTAAGTACAGTCCTCAGGAAACGAAGATAGGGACAGGCGGATGACAAAGTCTTGACCGGGACATAGAGGCGAAGAAACCATCAGTCAGCAGCAGGACTGCCAAACATGAAGTATAGAGGAAGGACAAGGGCGAAATTAATGGTAACCTGGTAAGGCAGAATATCCAGTTACAGTGCAGGAGGGACGTAGATTGGACCCCAGAGACGCATAACTGAACATGGAAACAGAAAAATATTATTGAGGAAAAAGTTACATATTTCCCGTCGACAACAAACTCGGTAATATTTTTGTGTCAAAGCAATCAAAGCATGAGTGGGGAGTGCTTAAAGGTGAAGTATGAACTAACAGACAGGATGTAAATGGCTGAAAGGTAATAAGAGATTTTGGGAGCAAGTAAACAGCAAGCCAGCAGTAACAGAATAATGAAACGTGAAGTGAGAGTATATACGTCGGTTATGACGCTTGGTTTATAAGCTCACAATGAATCCACGAAGGAGAGGACTCAAAAAAATGAAAAAATAAAAAGTCATGGACATACTTGAGACTAAAGTAGACGACCATAATGATAGTGGGACAAGGGAGATGGAAATACACTGCAGAGTAAGGAAGGAACACCCAACACTAAAGTTACATTTGAGATGGATAACAACAGGAAGCCAAGTAGCAGTCTAAAGTGCTCACGGACAAGGAAAGATTCAGCTGGTGTATGTAAACAAGAAGAGAAAATGGAAATGTTCAGCGGGAGACCAAGGAGATACAGGAACAAAAGGCTGATCCATACATAAAGGCCAGTATTTCGTCCACCAGCGGAGCTTAAAGAAATGGAACATCTCAGGTCTTTGCGGGGGATCATGAGTACAGAACCTGATGAGTTAGTGAGGAGGATAAGGAACCTGAATCTATGATCAAACTGATGACGGTAAGCGAGACATTATAACCATAGCTTGACCTAAACTTGGCAAGGACGCCATGTGAGGCCTGGGTTACCCAGAGGGGTATACAGCAACAGGTTAAGCGAGAGAAGGAAAAGGAGGGACAAGGTCAACCTCACTGTTGAGGAAAACCATAATACTCCTGGAGGGAGTTATGAACAGTGGGTCTTTCAGTCACTACTGTATGGGATAAAAACTTTGCCGAAATTTGCCTCAAAGCCTTCATGATGTACAGTTCTCCGAGATCAAGTCAGCTATGAGAAAAAAAATTGAGAAAATTATTGAAGGAACAATCAGGTCAGGGTAAAAAGCAGGATGGTTACCAACGTAGAAGGCAATGAAATTAATATTCCAGAGATCTTCACCTATACGGATTGGGCAGAATATAAGCAAGGTAAACATGTGGAAATAAAGATTCCTACAATGTGTACATGAGAACATTTTGTATCATTACTCATCAGATGTCACTTAGGTTTGAGGCGAGATCTCTACTGTCCTCGCACACAAGTAGCCGCAGATCCATCTGACAGCACGTTCTTCTGCCGTGTACCAAGGAATGATGGGGTGAAGCAACACACATACGACTGTCAAAAACAAAAACGTAGATCGAGGAAGCAGACGATGCAAGCCATCCATGCTCAGCTGGCTTTGCCGGGGGTCCCAAGCGGTGACTGGATGGAGATGCTCCCTCTCATATGGCAGGTGCCGGACAAACACCGAACTTCTGATTTTCGTTCTACGTTAACGCGGTACGTGGCCATGTCTGTGGGAATCGCCACACACTTCGCTGCTACCACCGGCATATAAATGTCATAAATGATGACCATACACTAACTCTCAGAGGAGGACTCTCGAGAACTCGCTGCAGAACGTGTGCTTTGTAGATCTGTTCCTCACCTCCATAATTCACACGTCGACTCTCTGACTTGCACACGGATCGTCCAGACAGAACTCACCAGTGACAGCAGTTGAGAATGCTGGTACCTGAAGAAGGAGCATATGTGATGTCTGCCACTGGAAAACTGCTCGCACTGATGCAGTATACGAGGGCGTTGCGTGGCTGGATCATGGCACCATGATGCATGGCACACCTAAATCAATCTTAACTCAGATGTTATCTCTTCATCCTAAAGGATGACTCTGAGGAAAAATAGTGATGCGGGTATTTCCGTGTGGCGATGAGTGTGATGTCGCCGAGGCTCTCAGAACCGAGAGTTAAAAAACCACTTCAAGACAACAGTTAATCCTTTCCTGAAGGTGTCGATGTTCCTCAGCGATGTGCCACAGGAAAAAGTGATCCATGTATGTGTTAGTCAGGCAGGTACTCTACCTGTCTTAAGCAATGTGTGATACCCTGAGACGTGACTGTACGAAGCTATAACTAGAGAGACTTGAGGACAAAACAAAGGCCAGACAAACGCTCTGGCAGCCTCAGATGGACCTTATGTCCTCCATGGTGAGGTGCACCGTACTCACACTGGGAATACATCAAAGTGCTCTTAAATGTATAATGTTTGATGCAGTTCATGTGTCGTGTACCGTCGCCACAATATACGCGCTCATTCCAACGAGACATACCGACCCTCACTATTGATATACATCCAGTTAAAAGCAGAAAACGTAGAGACAGCTTCAAGATACCAGTAGGCAGCAAGATGCTCATGCAAACCGTGGGAATCCCATACAAATTTCCGGCACGAATGTATCCTTCGTAAACCAAATGTAGTAAAATGGGTCGCTATTTTTTCCAGCCCTTTCTCCTTAAACGTTTATGTCATCGTATTTCTTAATAGCAATAACGCTGGGCATGAGTTTCACTTATTTCATCTTTCATATTCTATCTAATATTTTTCCTGTGTGCGGTGCGTGTGTGTGTGTGTGTGTGTGTGTGTGTGTGTGTGTGTGTGTGTGTGTGTGTGTGTGTGTGTGTGTGTGTTATAACCTATCTGACATTGTAAAAATCTTACTCAAGAGTCTGCTCATATTCTCTCGGGCTGCGGATGAAGACAGAATATGGACAACAAAACATTAAAGCTTGTGAGAAATATTTCTCTCCTACTCCACATATATCTATAACCAATCTTTCCCCACTACAGCAAGTATAAAGACAAAAAGAGAAAACAACTTCAACTATTTCAAACATTACTTCAATAATTTCTGTGGTTACCAATATAATGCAACCAAGAAACTTATTGCATGTTTATCTCCTACATTTTCAAAGTAATGGTCATGATAATCTAGAAGGTATCTTAACTTATGAAGTTTCGTTTTTCTCATGGCGGAATAAGGATTTTTCGACACAATGTTTGTTGTACGAAAGTGTCAGTATTTTGAGACATATATATATATATACATACATACGCATTTTTCATAAATGTTTCCAATTGTTCACTTGTTTTTCATACATTATTAACCTCCTTTCAAAACATTATTTTCTCCCTGTGTCTGGTGATATTCCCTCATCCTAGCTCTTATTTGATCTATTTTCATCTCTTGAACCCTAATCGTGGACTCCTGCCGCTTCTCTTGTACATCTGCTAATCACATGAACTCCTTCCCTAAACGTACTGCCCATGCACTTCTATTTTTTTTCCTTCAACAAGCAACCTTACCTTATTATCCCATCAGTCACTACACTTTCCCATCTGCCCACCTCTCATCTCTCGCATGACATAAAGTTCTCTCGCACATTCCCTCTAGATCTTCAATTCCTTACTCACTCCACTCGTTTTCTTTGCTCTAAACCTTTGTCATTCTACACTCAGTCTCTCCTGGATTTCTTTACAAAAGTATCTTTTTCAAGCTCACTCACTTTCACCAATCTGTTCTAAAACGAAGCTAAGGGGGTGGAGCGATGAAATGAAAATGTGCCTGATGTCTAAGAAAGTAGCTCAAAAGTCTCAAAGAGATCAATAACCAGCATGATAGATTAAGTTATGCAAATTTGTATTAAAAAAGTAAGAGAGATATTCGACAAAGTGATCGTCAAAATGAAATGTCTATTGCTGAAAATAGCAAAAAAACCTCAAGAAGTTTTACATTGATGTTAGAAGCCAGAGAGTCATTACCCAATCAATTGGTCCAATAATCACGAGAAACAGTGACTTGGTTCAAGACAACGAATCCATGGCAAAAATCTTAGATAGATTTTTTGCATCTGTATTCATGATCGAAGTCACAACTCATGTCCCAAGTCCAGTTTCATTGACAAGGTAGGATATCACTCTTTAACAAATTGACTTAAAAGCTGAAGATATACTGATATACTATCAATAATAAACCGAATACAATTAGATGAAACGGCAGGTCCTGATAAGTCTTATCTGAGGACAATAAAGAGGCGAAAAATGAGGCAGTTAAACCCTTGACTGTCCTTTTCAATAAGTCACTTTCTCCGGGAAAAGTTCCAGATGAAGGAAATTTTGCCAGTGCAGCACCGATATAAAGAAGATGGTAATAAGTCACTGTCCAAAAATTATTGTCTAATTATCTAAACGTATTTAGTTGTAAATCTTATAGAAATCGTCGTTCGCAATAGAACTGTAAATCATTTAGATTTTGGAAGACCATTACTTAACGACCGATTCTCATCATAGTTTTCTACGAAATCAATCATGTCTGACAAATCAGCTTGATTTCTTTTATGATATAATCGACATGTATCACTAATGTAAAGCAGTTGATATCATCTACCTAGGTTTTTAAAAAGCATTTGATAAGGTTCTGTATCAAAGGTTAATAAAGGCTACCTGCAAAAATTAAGTCACAGGGCATTGAAAGGGTTGTACTTTGGTGGATAAGACATGACTGGTTGGCTGTAAACAAAGAACTTTGAGTAATGGTCATACCTCAGAATGGTTAGACGTAACAAGTGGGATGTCACAAGGATCATTTTTAGAACCGGTTTTCTTTCTCAAAATTAGTAATAATACTGATAATGGGTTGCATTGCAAGATATGAAACTTTGCTGATGATACAAATTGGAAAATAAATCTACCCAGGAACTTGAATATCTACAGCTTAAAGCTGACATAGACAAACTAATGAGCTTGGATCATAGACGGCAAATGAATTCTAATATCTGTAAGTGCAAAGTTTCACATATAGGCAGCAAAAACGAAAAGGCAAGCTACAGAATGAGTTCTGTTGAAATGCGAAAGGTAAGTGAGGAAAACACTTGGGCTTAGTAGTCTCTGGTGACATAAAATCAAGTAAGCTACGAACAGAAGCAGTGAGAAAGCGAACAAAATTAATGGATTCATTGGTAGAGCCCTCGAATTTGAGTCTAGGGAAATCATCCCTACTCTTCACAATTCATTAGCCGTCCCCCATCTAGAACATTGGGTTCAATTTTGTTCACTCTACCTTATAACAGAAATAGATGAAATGGAGAAAGTGCAACTCCAAGCTACCAAGATGATTCTTTGGCTGAGCAACAAATCCTACGATAGCAAATTGAAAAATTAAATCTATTTAGCTTAGAAAAAAGAAGGCTAAGAGGTAACCTAATACAAGTACATGAAATTATCAAAGTTTTTTATAATCTTGATCTAACAAGTTCCTAAAAACTTGCTTCGTCTGACTCACTCGCAGCAATTTATACAAACTCGTAGGCAAACGTTTGATCTCAAAAGAGGCGAAGTACATTTTATGAAACAAAACTTAACATATGGAACGATTACAAGTTTATGGGGTTGAAAACAGCACCATATACGTTTAATGATAGATTTATAACTATTTCCCTTTAAGTCCACGACTTATATCATTTACACCTCCTTGACAACATTAACAACTTACAGATTATTCTCTTTGAATTATATGCATGCCTTCTGGCTATTGCCTCATTAATAAGTGAGTTTCTAATATCTTCCACTGTCGCAAACAGCCTAAACAGGACCCAGTGGTCTATTGCTGTTTGAATTCCTTTACGGTGAGTCCTTAACAGTCTGTGTAAATCATTTAATCTTTTCAGAAAACGTTTGCAAATCTTAACCTTTGCCTTCCTCAGGTAATGATGAAAAGCTCCACCAGATGCAGCTCTCAGCACATTCACATCTAAGAGTCTTTCTTTTGTTTGTCTGTCAATTACCACGAGATCCAATAATGACCGCTTACCATTCTTCTTACCCGCGGATACCTATGTATGTCCTCTTTTAAGCACGCATCCTCAGTCACCAGTCCCTTTTCAGCACACATTTCACAAGCTTTCCAGCACTTCTATTGAACTTACTAAATAAACCACGACCCAAATAATATCTTCAGCTGCTGCATTACTCAAATTCGCATTCAAATCACCCATCAGTAATACCCGAACTCTCGTATTACATCTACTGATACACTCACTCGGCGCTACAAAAATACTCGCCATTCTTCCTCATTCATTGTAGTACATGAGCACTAATAATTACCCACATCTTGTAAGTCACTTTAACTTTTTCCAATATCAGTCTGGAGCTTCCTTACATTGATTCACACATTCACACATCTCCTCTTTGCGGAGAAGTGTTACCTCTTTCTTAGCTCTCGCCCTCACACCAAACCCTGACTCTACTCCCACAACATTCTTAAACTATTCATCCCCCTTACCCTTGAAATTTTGTTGTTCAGAGGTAGAACGCCCATCTAGAACAAATTACCTATGCTCAAGACCTATTATTTAGGAAGTGTTGTTGGTACGCAAGTTTCCATCCTTCTTTATAATGTTTAAATCGCCATTGGTATGAAGGATCTAAAACTCTGGAAAATTTAATGAATATTTCACGATAAAACAACTAAAAGAGGTTCTTAATGGCCTGGAATTATAGGTCTTGCATTACACTTAATAATTGTTCAAGGTTATGTTAATGAAAGTTTTGAGATACTCTACCTTAGGATACTTCAAGTTAAAGCCTTGGGACACTTCAAGTTAAAGCCTTGGAATACTTCAGCTTAAAGATATGGGATACTTCAAGCCAAAGCCTTGGGATACTTCAAATCAAAGCCTTTGGATACTTACTTAAAACCAAGGGATACTTCAAGTTAAACCTTGGGATACCTGAGTTAAAGCCTTGGGATACTTTAAGTTAAATCCGTGGGATACTTCAAGCTAAAGCATTGTGATACTTCAAGGGAAAGCCTAGGGATACTGAAGTTAAAGCCTTGGGATACTTAAAGTTAAAGCCTTGGGATAGTTCAAGTTAAATCTTTAGGATACTTCACGTTGAGCCATGGTATACTTCAAGTTAAAGCCATGGGACATTCAAGTTAAAGCCTTGGGGTACATCAAGGAAAAGCCTTGTGATGATTCATATCAAAGCCTTGGGATACTTCAAGTTAAACCCTTGGGATACTTCAGATCAAATTCTTGGGATTCATATTATAGCCCTGCGATACTTCAAGTTAAGCCATGGGATACTTCAACTTAAACCCTTGGGATGCTTCATAGTAAATCCTTGGAATACATAAGGTTAAAGCCATGGGATAATTCAATTCAAATCCTTGGGATGCTTCAAGTTAAAGCAATGAGCATCATTGGGATACTTCAAGTTAAAACTGGTAGTACAAATCTCATGTTTTCCTGCCTTCATAACCCAGGTTTACAAATACCAAAACCTCAAGCAACAACGAAACACTGGTTGCTTCAGTTAAAGAGTTTCGTACGACAAATTCTGAACGACTTAGATTCCGTATGTGATAAGAAACTGTATAAAGTACATTAAAAGTAGGCAGAGGA
>JAUTXX010545865.1:0-10482 GCA_032273605.1 Panulirus laevicauda | reverse complement strand
CCTCCCACTACGTGTTCAGACTCGCTGCACACGCCCCCCACACAGTCTCTCTCTCTCTCTCTCTCTCTCTCTCTCTCTCTCTCTCTCTCTCTCTCTCTCTGTGCAAGAAATGCACTGAGAATCAACTGGCCCCGCAATATGGCGTTTACCGACCTGGAGATAACGTATGATAAGGTTGATAGAGATGCTCTACGGAAGGCGTTGCGAATGTATGGTGTGGGAGGGACGCTGGCAGAAGCAAGGAAGCGATCTTACACAAAATGAGTAAGGCATAATGTGCGAGTAAGAAGAGAGGAGGGTAAGTGGTTCCCAGTAAGGATGGGGTCTGCGTCAGGGGTTTGTGTGATCTCACCATGACTTGTTTAATTTCCCCATGGACCGGGTGATGAGGGAGGTGTGTGCCAGTGGTTGATCAAGAGAGAGGAGGAGGAGCAGGTTTGCCCTTTGTTGGGGTGCAGGGAAGGGGCTGGGAGGCGAGTCAACAACTGTTTGCTGATGACGCGGCCCTGGTGACAGATTCGAAAGTTTGTGTCCCAGTTTGGAAAAGTGTGTGTGAAAGGTTATAGTTGAGAGTGTGTGTGAATGTTTAACAGTGGAAAGAGACGGGTTATGTGGAGTGTGAGTTTCAGTGGAGAGAACCTGGGGAAAGAGAAGTGTTTCAGGCACCTGGAAGTGGATGTGGCACCCACCCTATGGGAACTGTAGTGAGATTTTGGTTTATTGTTGGTAGAGAGAGAGAGAGAGAGAGAGAGAGAGAGAGAGAGAGAGAGAGAGAGAGAGAGAGAGAGAGGTCCTGGGCTCACTGAGGAATGCAGGAAAGCACAAATCATTGTCCGTAAGGGCAAAACTGAGTGTGTTCGAGGGTTTAATCAGAGCTGTCGGTGGTGCAGAGGATGCCCTGACAGGGTTTGGACATACTGAAAGGATGAGTGAGGAGAGCATGATTTAAAGGAATTGGAGGGAACAACGAAAAGGGAGGATATTAAGGAGGAGGTGGAAGGATTGAGCAAAAGGGAGGATATTAAGGGGGAGGTGGAAGGATAGAGCAAAAGATACTTTGAAGATTAAGAACTTGAAGATGCAGGAGGGTGGGAGGCGTGCAAGGGATAGAGCTAACTGGAGAGATGTGGTATACTGGAGGTAACGTACTATCAATGGGCTGAACCAGGACTCATAATAAAGCAGGCTGGGTAAACCACGGAAAGGTCTAAGTGGCCTGGTTGAGGATTGTGGGTTCTGGTTTCGGTGCATTACACAGTGGATGTGAACGAATAAAATCATTTCTTCCCTGAAATCACCTCCACATGTGCCACTGTCATATTGTTCCACCTGCCGGGAATCACCTCCACATGTGCCACTGTCAAATTGCCTCGGCTTTCACTCGCTTATTTACACAATAAACTACAATCCGGATTTGGTATCCGAAACTGGTTTATTACTTTTTCTGTAGCGAACGAGTTCGTTCGTACTCACCTCATATCTGGAACACATAACTCTCGGGAATTACTCTTGACTTTTTTTTTTTCGTCGTTAATTGGTCAACAAATCAGTACGATTCGTCTAAGGGTCATCGGCGGTCATTTCCGTGACGTGACATCCGTCTCTATCACATTCTCCTGAGCGGCCATATTGTTGACATGTTAGGGTGGCGGGAAGCGAGGACCATGACGTGCTGCCGGCCCATCAGGATATTCTGCTTCCTCCTCCACTTGACTCGCTAACACTGGTCTGGCTGCCACCACCGCACTCCTTCATCTGCTCGGCCACCAATTTTCTGTCTCCTTCCACCATTTTTTTCTTGCCACTTCAAAATCTTATAAGGCAGAGTTCCAGTTTAGGGGCTACCACGGTCATAACGTGTGGCTATGGAGGAAATGCGAATTGAATCAACTTCTTAGCTTGAGCAGAATCAATCTAGACCAGACTATCAGCTGGAGAACTATCGTGTAATCCACAGCAATAAATTATGATAGTAGGGAGGGCTATGATATTATCAGGGGAAAAAGATAGATAGAAATATGATACAAACCCTTCTGTTAAAATCGGCAGAACCTTTGAAAATATCAATTTTTTTCCATGTTATACATGTATAAGAAAAAAAGAAAAGAATTATGATGTATACATTTGGTCGCTGGGAAGTTTGTTCGGTAAGTGTGTCTAGTGTGCGCTGAGCGTGTTTGCTTCCCCCTGAGCCAGGCAAACAACATGGCAGAGGGAAAACTGACGACAATCTGTTTGGTGTATTTTCGACCATTATACTGAATATCATGATAAATCTCTTCTCATGAGCTGAAGTGAGGCTTTCATGTCTTCTGTTGATGTATACTATTACTTCAACTCCACATTTTACCTGATCTCACAACCATTCTACCACTTTGGTTACGGCCAAAATAATGCACTGTATCATGCTCCCCCACCATAAACACCTTCAATTAATTATAAACATTCCCCTGATCCGCATTTCATGGAAACACATAAGTTATTTCTGTGGCGCCCCTTGACTGTAATTCAACCATTTCATATTCGTATTTTTCTTTTATTCATATTTTTTCCCCTGTTTCTCAGAAGGTTGGTCCCTCACAGGCAAGTTCACTTTACAGCAGAGGTCTGCATGGTCCGTCCCCCTCACCCCTTCCCCTGGGGGCAAGACAGACCCACCTGCCTGCCTCCCTCACCATGCATGCCATGAATGACATTCTCATGACTGAACTGTTGTCAGTGGGTCAATATTTGCCCGTGAGGACGACCTTCACCCGCGGGAGATGCCTTGGATAACACCATCACCCGCATCCTCCTCATAACCAGGGTACGACCCCTGGAGGATAGGATCAAAGACCAAACTAATAAGCGTCGTGATCCCAATGATAAGAGAGCATGCGCTATTAAATCAATGACCATTATCATTTCCTACAGACGTTACCAACGAATGAGAAACGTTAATTGGTGGAATCAATAGGGAAAAAAAGGGTATTAGAAAGTTAAACAGTAATGGATGGCGGTTTGTTGGCAAGAATCTTGCCCGTTCTCTCTTACATCAACACATCTCAAAAGTATTTAATTAACATTCTGAAGTTGTGTAAAGCTTCTGGTGAATTCCGTCCCTGTACCCAGAGTCCATAAACAACATGGGATGGTTTCACTCCTGACCAAGTCAGGTTATGTGTGGCTGGCTCACACTAGCCGAGGTCCATGTAACCTACGTTGTACAAGGCATCACACGGGTGAGAAGCGATCAAACTAACACACACGGTCCTGTCTGGTGCTGTACAAGGCGTCACACGGGTGAGAACCAATCCGACTACCACATATGGCCCTGTCTGGTGCTGTAACAGGCGTCACACTGGTGAGAACCAATCACACTATCACACATGGCCCTCGTCCCATCTGTCATCAAGGGTGATCTATCCGTACTAGAGTCAGTCTCCACACGCCTCTAGGTTTATGTGTCAGTATAACAATTGTTCAGGGTTGGGGAGCAGTAACGGAAGCAGCAGCCAGTGTTCCCACCTGGAAAGAGCAGTCGGTACGAGGGTCAGATGCTTGTAGTAATGATATATTCATACTGGCCAGAGAGCCTTCCCTTGTAGCCCTCACATATTTGTCCCAGTTTCCCACCTTTCCTTGTCATGTTTATTTATTTATGCCAGGTAACACAGGCTCTTCTGCACTCGTGTGCATTCTCCTCATACACAAGACACATTATGATAGGCAACAAACACACACACACACACACACATTCCGAATGAACAAGGTAACGTTAAGACCAGATGACTGAGCCTCAGGGGGATAACCTCCTCGTTTAGCTTCTTCCATTCCTTCCTCCGGAGAGCAACACAAGCGAGCAAGATTTCCAGAGATTCCTCGAGATTTTGAGAGGGGCCACTGAGAGCCTGACGACGTCCCCAGCACCAGACTCCACGAACTCCCGTCGTGGTCAAGGAAGATACAGCACCCCACCCTCTCGTGCACGAGCGGTAAATATCCTCCGAGGAACAAGTCTCGCTTCTGTTCTCGTTCCCACTCCACGAACGAAGGAGGAAGCCAAACAGTCTCGAGAGACCCGAGGACCGACACCGCCAACATCGTACATTATCACAGTCTTTGAAAATCCCAAGAGGCAGACTGGCTTTATGAAGGTGAGGCATGTCCACACCAGCCGACACCACGCTGTAGGCAACACCAGCCAGAGACCACCAGGGTCTACGGCCATGCTACAACACCCCGACGTCGTACATCCAGCAGTGATGAACTTAAATGTTAGGGGACAAGTCCTCGTCCTATGTGGAGTAACTCTTTTTATTGGTTTAGCGCAGCCCGGCAGCTGCCTGGGATCATCTTAAAGACGACCTCCGTCAGCCACCAGGCCCAGGCTCACACCCGTCTCCCTCTGGGCCCCTCCGTCAGCCAGCTGCAAGCTGACACCTCACTCTCCAAGAGCCCTTAGTCATCTAGGTCCAAGCTGACACCTCTTTCCCCTGGGGCCTCTGTCAGCCTGGACAGGCTGACACCTCCCTCCCAGGGGGCGTTTATCAACCAGTTTCAGGCGAAGGAATTATTTTGCCAGCATACATTGTACCGTCTCCGTGGGTCTTGTAACCCAACAGCCCCGGCTGGGCCCTGGCTGTTGGGTTGGGTCACTGGTCAACCAAGTTGTTGGGAGCCGCACCTGCAGGCCCACGTAGCCCCCACAGGCCTTGGCTGATCTGACACACACTGTAAATAAAGACTCATCCAGGACATTCTTCATCCATTTTGTTCACGATGTGGTAGATTGTTCAGTCAATCTACCTCTTGGCTCTCAATGATTGTGATCATATATGATGGTAGTACAATTGGTCTATAGTTATGTGAACTGTTTTGTTGGAATGGGACGATGCGAATCGCTTTCAGACTCTCTGGAACGATACCAGAATCTACACATTTTCCTCCTGAGGATATCCAGTATTCGTACAAGAGATGTTTTGCATTCCATTTTCAAGACACTCCAGAAGTCTGTTTCTCAGTCAAGGTACACGGCCATGCTCTCAACGGGAGCTGACACATTCCTGTAGTGAGGCAGGTGGAGAGATGATTCACCCTGGAGGAATACACTTCAGCATAAAGTGTGTTGATTCATTTATCATCAATGTGGTGTCTTGCTTCGTCAACAGTGGGTCTTATTTGGCTCTACAATCTCGCCCGTCTCCTGGCAGTCATCTGGAACTTTACCTTCCGTGTGTAGTGAGTCCGTGGAGCGTGTGGTCAATGGGTTTAATAGTTAAGGATGCGAGTAAAAGTGTATGGTGTTATATCTCATGTCGTGAACGGCTCTTTCCTCCTCTCTCTTTCTTTTCCCCCGCTGTGTTTCATACGACATTTTGAGCTCATGGTCTGCGTCCGTCACTTCGTCGTACAGGTTTTCCTCGCTGTGTGAGCTTCGGCTTCTGAAGATCTGCTGTACAGCTTCGCCTCATGTAAGGTGGTCGTCTCGCTCGTCCTACACGAGACCTTTTGTGTTGGTCTCCTCGCTGGTATACGTCTGCTGCAGGTTTGGAGTTGCCATGGCATTTACACCTCCTCGGTTTGGGTGCTCAATGTCGTACTCAAGCGTCGTACCGTCGTGTTCCAAGGGTCGTACCGTCGTGTTTAAAGGGTCGTACCGTCGTGTTCAAGGGTCGTACTGTCGTGTTTAAAGGTCGTACCGTCGTGTTCAACGATCGTACCGTCGTGCTTAAAGGGTCGTATCGTCGTGCTTAAAGGGTCGTACTGTCGTGTTCAAGGGTCGTACTGTCGTGTTTAAAGGGTCGTACCGTCGTGTTCAAGGGTCGTACCGTCGTGTTCAACGATCGTACCGTCGTGCTCAAGGGGTCATACTGTCGTATTCAAGGGTCGTAACGTCGTGCTCAAGGGTCGTATGCGCTCCAATATAACAATTCATTTCAGTTATGTTAAAACCTAATTAATTATTCATACGACCTACTCGGGTTAGCAGGATGAAAGGGGTCACTGACCAACAGAATCATTAACACTTATCTAGAAAGTAAAAAGAAAAAAAATGTAAATTGGTTTCCACAGGAAACACTCACACACGTTAGATTTCCACATTTCCGGCCACTTATGTCTCGCACTCGAACACCAGTCAGTCTGGTTATCAAGTATAACCTCCGGTAAATCAGGTGTTGTGAGGTAGGCCACCTGCAGCTGTGAGGTACCTGTAGGTTTGGTGAGGTACATCCATGCTGTGAGGTAGTGTGACATACCTGCAGGTGTTGTGAGGTACATGCACCCAAGTGCCTACAGCTGTGAGGTACCTCCAGGTGTAATGAGATACCTACAGATGCTGTGAGGTACCTGCAAGTAATATGAGATACATGCAGGTGTTGTGAGGTACTGTAATGCCTACATGTGCTGTGAAAGACCTGCAGGTGTTGTGAGGTACCTGAAGGAGTTGTGAGGCTCACACTGGTGAGAACCCTCCTCACCAGCTGGGCCACCGTCTGACTCACACTGGTGAGAACCCTCCTCACCAGCTGGGCCACAGTCTGACTCACACTGGTGAGAACCCTCCTCACCAGCTGGGCCACAGTCTGACACACTGGTCAGAAGTGAAAGGGTTAGTAGTAGAGGACCCAACTGAAGGGTTGGACACACATCTCACCGATGAGTCACCTGTTCTGCTTCTAGTTATGGTCAAGGGGGTCAAGAACCTGGCCAACATCTGTGCCGCTGGTCAAGGGCCTCCTGGCCAACATGTGTGCCACTGGTCAAGGGCCTCCTGGCCAACATATGTGCTGCTGGCCAAGGGCCTCCTGGCCAACACCTGGTGCAGGGAGTGGATGGAGGTGTCAGGGGTGATGTACGTCACTGATGAAGATAAGTGACAAGTCCACCTGTACCACCTGACCCTCCCTCCCTCACCCTGCTCCAGCCAGCTGACCTGCACACATTACGTCATCACACGATACCCCCCCCCCCCCTTGCTACGACGCCAGGACTCAATCCTTCCACCACATAATGAACCAACATCCCCTACCCTCTTCCATCTCGTGTTTACATACCACTAAATTCCAATGCACACCCGACACATGCCTCAGGGGAAGAACCAACATAACACCCTTAATAACACTCAGGATAACACCGGGGAATAACATTCAACCAGCATAATGATTCACAAGTGACGTCATCAATATAAACAAGGGAGGGTGGTGGGGAGGCGGGGTGACGAGTGTCAGGCTGGTGTGCGGGAGGAAGCCCAAACCCTACGCTGCCCGGGCCTCACACAGACAACCCTGTGCCTGACCAATGACTACTTGTGACCTCACCTGACCTCTTAAATCCCCCGGGGTGGGAACAGCGGTCATGAGCTTGGGCGGCCCAGCCAGCCCCCCAGGGAGCGGCTGACCACACCTGGCTCAATCAGCGTTAGACACACACACACACACACACACCGCCCAAGTCTCCTGACGTGACCGTGGGCCGGTGTTACGTAGAGGCAGGAGGCGGGAGGTCTTCCGTCATATATCGACGGGTCTGCCCTAACGTGACACGACCCGGGATTTTCCAGGAATTGACCCACACAACACAACCTTCCCTCACCCTCCTCCTCCTCCTCCCCGACATCTAAACCTAAACCCCAACACTACACATGTGAACCATCCCCGCGCCTCTTCCCATACGCTGGCGGGGTGGAGAGAGAAAAAAATATATATATTTATATATGTTAAATCCTCAGTGTGGCCACTATATTCTCGATCTTTCTAAATATTTATGGTACATCAAGTGACGATGTTGCTCTGGTTAGGGTTCATATAATTGCTTCGTTGCACTGTGGCTGGTTATTAAAGGTCCAGACCCCTTAACACGACGGTACGACCCTTGAGCACGACTGTACGATCCTTGAGCACGACGGTACGACCCTTGAGCACGACTGTACGATCCTTGAGCACGACGGTACGACCCTTGAGTACGACTGCATGATCCTTTAGCTCGACGGTACGACCCTTGAGTACGACAGTGCAATCCTTGCGCATGAGAGGACGACCCTTGGTTATCAAGGTTTAACTTCTGACCTAGGAAGGCCATCATAATCAAGGGTCGTACCGTTGTATCTAAAGGTCGTATTATCGTCTCAAAGGTCGTACCATCGTGCTCAAAGATCGTAAAGTCGTTCTTAATGGGTTGAGACCGCTCTTGATGTAGAAATTAAAGAATACCATGAACGCTTTCCCCAACACAGTGTTAAGACTCAGAGCAGCGAACATCTCGACCCAGATACTGGACCTGGCGAGGTGTTGACAATATACTGTGGTGACGGTGGCCACAGACCCGCCTGCTGTTGGCTCAGTAAAGCACATCTCTTGATTTCTCTTTCCACAACAACCTACGTCTTGGTCTGTTTCGAGGATTACTATGTCTCCTTGTGTTTCTCTGTTGCTGGCCATAGAGAGACCTTATAGTTTGAAATTGCCTTAAGAGCTTTTTTTCTATGAACTGCTGCAACTGCAAAGCTGAGCTACGTCCAGTAGCAGGGTAGTGATGGCTTCCTCTGTAATGAGGTCTTTGACGATGATAGAACCTCGCTAAAAGTGACGTTATACTCCCGGCGTAACCTCAAACAGGATATTGAAATATCACAATTCGTTTTGAAGTGAAGTATACGATTTATGGTTGTGTGTTTTGTGTCGGTGTTGTGTGTGTGCCTGGCGCGGGGGGTCGAGGTCAACGTGGACGCCCAAGTTTATTTTGTGTGATGATGAGTTGCATCTGACGGCCAGGGGCGGCGGCTGCTCCTCCTCCCTCACACCAGATAACCTTTATCTTTTTTGTCTTCCTCTTCCTTATTTTGCTGTTCTGGAATATTCCTCTCGTATCATGTGAGTATTGGGTCGTCCTTCCCTCCTGCTGCCTCCTATCCCCTGATGGGAGAGATAGTGTGAGGGCAGACCACCATCCCTCACGGAAGGGGAATCACAGGAGGAAGAATTCTAACGGATTCTGATATTTTTCACCAGCCGAACCTCCTTCCGTGCCCCTCATTTTTCAGGGTCTTAGTTCCCCTTCCTTCCCTCCGCCAGGCGAGCACCGAGGTCCTTCCCCCTGCCCAGGCTCTGGCCCTGACGAGGACCCTCTTCCACCTGGGCTCTGGCCCTGACGAGGACCCTCTCCCACCTGGGTTCTGGCCCTGACGAAGTCCCTCTCCCACCTGGACTCTGGCCCTGACGAGGACCCTCTTCCACCTGGACTCTGGCCCTGACGAGGTCCCTCTCCCACCTGGGCTCTGGCCCTGACGATATCGTCCCTGGGAGCCCCTGTGGAGGCTGCATCACTGCCTGGGTGATCAAGACTCAGTGTGTAGGTGACCACTGATGACAACACTGAGTCTCGCCTCCCGGAGAACTGCCACGCCACTTGGGATGACATGAATCTACATACAGGTTTACACACAGGTTTACACACAGGTTTACACACAGGTTTACACACAGATTTACATACAGGTTTACATATAGGCTTACACACAGGTTTACATACAGGTTTACACACAGATTTACATACAGGTTTACATATAGGCTTACACACAGGTTTACATACAGGTTTTCACACAGGTCTACATATAGGTTTACATGCATGTTTACATACAGGTTTACATATAGACTCATAAACAGGTTTACATATAATTTGACACACAGGTTTACAAATAGGTTTACATATAGGTTTACATGCAGGTTTACATGCAGTTTTATATATAGGCTTACCCACAGGTTTAAATGCAGGTTTACATATGGGTTTATATGCAGGTTTACACAAGCCCTAACACAGAGTAGGGAACCTACCGCCTCTAAGGTAAGAGACCAAGATTGCGATACAAACACCATCTCCCCAGACTGTGTGTTGTGAACTGTACCTACGTTAGTACGTAGGTAGATCAGTATACTACTTACGTAACGGTAGTCTACCTAGTTACAGTACTCCGCTGAGAACACATCACGACGCGGGGACTTACACAACCAGTTGTGGTAAATGAAACAAAATAAGATAATTAAGATCAAAGTATTCACAGAAAGTTGAGGGTCTTCCAAGTTCACCAGCACGTTATCATGTTCACTGGTACTGTCACCTTGTACCAGGTACAGGTGAGTCAGGTGTTCACTGGTACCGTCACCTTGTACCAGGTACAGGTGAGTCAGGTGTTCACTGGTACCGTCACCTTGTACCAGGTACAGGTGAGTCAGGTGTTTACTGGTACCGTCACCTTGTACCAGGTACAGGTGAGTCAGGTGTTTACTGGTACCGTCACCTTGTACCAGGTACAGGTAAGCCAGGTGTTTCTTGTTCAGGTGTGTTGAGCTTATTACTGGCTGGGGACCTTGTGGGTCATGGTGGACGAGAACCCAGACAAAGACAACAAACAAATTGAAACACAGACAGACATCCAGAGAGAGAGAGAGAGAGAGAGAGAGAGAGAGAGAGAGAGAGAGAGAGAGAGAGAGAGAGAGAGAGAGAGAG
>JAUTXX010545854.1:0-10482 GCA_032273605.1 Panulirus laevicauda | reverse complement strand
GACGCAGCCTTGCCCGGCAGCATCGAGATTGTACATAGGAGAGCTGTGCTCTTGAGACTGTACATAGGAGAGCTGTTCACATGAGATTGTACACAGGACAGCTGTGCCCATGATACTGTACATAGGAGAGCTGTGCACATGAGATTGTACACAGGACAGCTGTGCCCATGAGACTGTACACAGGAGAGCTGTGCACATGAGATTGTACGCAGATCTGTGCACATGAGATTGTACGCAGATCTGTGCGCATGAGATTGTACGCAGATCTGTGCACATAGGATTGTACGCAGGAGAGCTGTGTACAGTGCCAAACACACAGCCCTTTCAGATTTCTTCATATGTTGCCCTTATGATGACCGAGTTTTAAACCCGTTTCAAAAACTTCTTCTCCTCTCGGGTCTGTTATGTCTTTATGATTATTAGTTTGAAATGTTATTCGTACTGCGTATTCATCACCAAACCTGTTTAAACATTCACCATTGGGAAAGATCCAGTTTTTTATGAGTCTCCTTGTTGCATTGATTGGCGTTGGGGACACTTTATGATTCTCACGGGCCAGGGTTCGAGTCACGGACAGGGCTGCTAGCGGGTTACAGCCAGCCTAGATGTTGATCCTAACACCTTTCGGGTTGGTAGATGACTGGGTGCCAGGCATATGGCGTGGATGTGTGTATACAGAGTTGGGACGCGGCAGCGCGAGTGTACAACTTTCGCTTAATAATCCACACACACACACACACACACATGGGTGGCACTCAGCAGTAGCTGGGGTCTGTGTCTTCATCCTCTCGTGTTTTACCCGGCACATATGTCTTTGTGTGTCGCCCACGGCAAACCTGTCTGTGCTGGAGAAACATGCATAACGATTCAAGTTAGAAAAAAATAAACTGGCTTTTTTATTTGCTTACATTTCATTATATTGTTGTTGTTGTTGTTGGTGTGTGTGTGTGTGTGCGTGTGTGTGTGTTTTCCTGATCAACAGATTGATGAACAATATCAGCGTATAATCTTTACTCACATTTGACAGTGAGTGCTTCACTTTTTCACCCGAGTCCACAGCACCAAATTCAAACTCTTCATTCCTGAACTGGAGAACATTTCGTACAATAAAAGCATTTAGCACACTTCTAAAAGCATTTAGTACATCTCTTGTTGAGAACACAGTACATCGTCTTCTCGACTCGAGAGCTGTTTGTAAATTACTTTTTTTTTCTAAATTCAGAATCGCTGAGCACCTTCCCTTTCATTGCAACCTAAATACACACGAGTCCTTCTCTCCCACTCTGACCTTCCCTAACTCCGGCCTCCCCGGCGGCAGCTGTAGATTTTCTCATTCTAACATCGTGGTTGACCGAATACATTCTCTTTAGGCCGGTGGCACAGTGCCAGGGTTCTCCACTCACCCACAGAGCTGGGAGTGTGCTTAGCAAGGTGGTGGCACGGGGCCAGGACCCCTTCCACTCACCCCCACAGAGCTGGGAGTGCCTAGCGAGTTGGTGACACATTGCCAGGCCCCACCACTCACCCAACAGAACTGGGAGGGTGCCTAGCAAGATGATGGCACAAGGTCTTTCTCCTTACTGAGGGGAAGAGCCAGCTAGGCTGGTGGCACTCGGCAAGCTGTGCCAATGTGAGCAGCAGTCTTGACCCGTGGAGCCTCGCCCATGCCTCCTAACCTACACAGCAGCAGTTGACATATCATTAGCATTCTGTGCAAGTTGTGTCCAGGACTTTTTTTTTCTCTCTTGTATCCGCTACATGGTGGGCGAGATTGTGAAGCACTGGCTGTGGCCAGACCACGGGTCTGGGTGAGTGTTTCCCTGTTACTGAGGTAGCCAAGGGGTGAGCCATGACATAACCAAGGTGATACACCAAGAATAGAGGGAAGGAGAGAGAGAGAGAGAGAGAGAGAGAGAGAGAGAGAGAGAGAGAGAGAGAGAGAGAGAGAGAGTCATGTAACAGCTACCTTGCCCCGATGTTCCACCTACCAGAGCTAAGATTGTAATGCTCAAGCATGTACCTCGTCCAGCTTCGGTCTTTACGACGCAATAACACGAAGCCGCCAGTTGTCTTGTCTCTCAGACATATTGAACAAGATAAATAATGTCGCCACAGACTTAATACTCACTGTCGCTTCATGAAAATATAAATGCTTACCTCCATTAATACAACGGTACAGGCCTCGAGTATGATGACGTGACATTTGACCTGACCCTGACGAGAAACCAGTTATCAAGAGTTATTTGTGGAGGTATGAGTGTGTGTTTGTGTGCGATTTTACCATTTTCGGGGAGAGAGCGCTACACTCGTGTTGCCTAGTCTTACAACCTTGTGTGCATACCGTCCATGTCTTATCTGCTAGATAGCCAGTTGTCTACCATCCCCAAAGGCGAGGATCAGCGGCTGGGTTGGCTGTGAATGAGTAGGCTGCTACCCGGTCCAGGTCAAGTTGAACACCACGCATCACACCTAGGGGTCTAACCGTCGTCTCAAGGATCGCAAAGTCGTGCCCAAGGAACTTATCGACGGGAGAAAGGGATTAAGTTCTTCTGTTGGTGTGTCATAACACGTACTTATGACATTAAAGCCATCGCATCCACTGTACTGGCAGGTTCCGAAGCAAGTTGAAGTTGGTTGGTTATTTATTTGGTCTTTAAGCTTATCGACTGCCGCGGTCATTAAGGCTATTAACGTCAGTATAATCACCAGTTGGAAAATCGTATTATTTTCCTCAGGTGTTCCATGTAATTCTAGGACGATACACTCACCCTTAACGACTCGCCAACAAAAAAAAACAAAAAGATACTGTACGTTTAAGCAGGATCTTGCTGTACGAAGGCTCACGGTGACACCGGAGGGTAGAGTTTTCCCCAGTGATGCAATCACACCCTGTGTGCAGAAAAGAGACGATTATGAAGTGTTATAATGAAGGAAGTCTTTGCTATGTATTTCTTGACAAAAGATGAGTCTGGTAATACTGATGAGGTTTAACGGAGGAGGATGAATCTTATGTTAGTTCGGTAGCTGAACAAAAGAATAGTGGTATTTTCTTTAATCTTGAAGGCCAATCCCTTCACCGTGCGTAGCCAGCATAATTGATATCATTACTTGTATCTACGTGGATTGCATGCAAGTTAAGGGTGGGTCGATTTTAAGGTAGGGAAATACGCGGATACAGCCTAGCCACATCCGTGGTCAGGTCCTCCGGATGACACATGGAGGACCGAGAGTGTGTTCACAGAATGCAGAACGCCCCGAGATTTTAAACCAGTAAGGTATTACCTTGTGAAGATAATACATGATTAATGAATGCTATGCTATAGATATATAGTTCTTTTAAGCACATAACCCAAAAAAGAAAGTAGAGTAAAACCTATCGTTACTTTTAGGAATGCGTTCTTCGTAGAGTTCTACTTCTGTAAATTGGCACAATTATAAATGAACATAAAAGCTTTCCTTCAACAACTTACATTTGTTACTCGAAAAGTGGCGAGTTCGCGTTTCGTACCCATCCTGTCTGAATTCTCTTGGGCAGTTAGGATACATTCTATTAATAAGGATTAAGTTAGGTTATTTCTCACGTATCGTGGTTGTTAGGCTACTTTTCAAGTATCTGGGCAAAGTTAGGTTATTTCTCGAGTATAGTATATTAGACAGTCGGAAAACTTTTCAGGGTTTCTGAGAAAAAGATAGGATACTGTTGAGGTACCTAGGCCAAAGGTAAATGTATCCTGGCTAAGGCTAGGATATGTATCAAATACTTGGACCAAAGTTAGGGTACTTTTCAAGTGTATATGCCAAAATAATACGATTCAGGTACCTGGGGCAAAGTTAGGATTCTTCTTAAACATCAAAGGCAAAGCATTATTACGGGTGAAAGGCTGCCTTATATCTTAAGGTATGTGAGGAACTGTCTCTGACTTAAAGTAAATTTACAGGTCAAGGAACATAGTAATGTGGGGTAGAGGCTATAGCTCTACTTATGGGCGTCTGTAATAGCTGTGGACTCGTCCAGTTGGTTCATAACTCTTCCCTATAGCCGCAAATTAAAGCCTTGTATCCCCAACCAGTTTACAGCCCACAGTCAGTATTGTATTATCGTTTGGGAGACCCAGCGTTACGCATCTCTGTTCTCCCTTACTCCACGGCCATTGAGATAGACCATACACAGCGAGGCGAATTTCTCTTCTTGACATGGTAATGAGTTTCTCGTAAATTTGTACTGACGAAGGGTTTGATGGCGTGTTGCTCTGAGGCCTCATGGCGCGGTGCAACTCGAACATGCTTGGTCATGGTGATGCATCCTAGTCATGACTAAGCGCTGTGATCATTCCCCCCACTACACCTCCCCCTTCCACCACCGTCCCCCACACTCCTCCGCCTTGTAGACATACCTATCGCATTTACTTCACCGTTCGTGCCCGCAGGAGGTTTATGTTCGTATGTAGGCCTCATCGTCGGCCCTCCCATGATAGTACCTCAAGGTGTACAAGTAACCTTAACATAGTTTTGGTGTCCGTTATGACTCGCCGCATCCAGATCCAGAGCGGTTTTACTTGGAGGAAAAAAACCTTAGTGCATCAGTTAAGAAAGTTTTCTATTCTGGTTTTAATTTGGATTTCCTTTCTTTTTCTTGGTATTTTTTTTTCAGATGTCTGTACCTGGTACGGGTACTTGTACTGAGGGCCTATTTTGTACCCGCCAAGTCCAGGGGAACTTGTACTCCTGTACCTGGTTGGGTATGGCTTCCTCCCTTGTTCCCTAGGGGTGTCTGATGATGGAGTTACCTGCTCTCTCGGTGCTTCCGTCTGTAGTATCCGATCATAACTTGCAGAAAACAAGATGCTCTGACGCTGAGCACAGTAGCGTATAACACATGAGCACGATTGAACGACCCATGACGACTTGGCGTCACAACCTTTGAGAAGAGCACGGTGGTACGACCCTTGCGCATGATGACCTGGCCTTTGATCAGACACTGAAAGATCAACTCAAGGTTAAGCTATCATACGATTTTCAAGAGGTTCAGCAGAAAATCAGGATGATGTACGAAAATTCTTAAAGTATTAATTAAGATTTAATTAAGATTTATTAGATATTTATTTCTAGAACTGCTTTTAGTTTAGGGTTCCTGTGCTTCCCATGATCAAAATATATAACAAATTGACCAGACTGGGGGAAACAGACTACGGGACTGAGCACCTGTGTTGAACACCTGGAGTCTTTTACACTCTTAGTTTCCTATTGTTTTCGATTTTCTTCATCGCCACACTCACGAACCCTCTAGCAAACCACTTGTAACTTCCTAAACTGAAACCCTCCCTCCAGTCAGCATTCGAAAAAGATTTTCAATAGCCTCGCCTCCAAGCTATGAACCTTGCCAGACCTCATCCGTGGCTTGGATTTGCGATAACCCTAAGGTAATGATTATACGTGATATTGTTTTATCGAGCCGTTCATGCCCACCTTAATCCTCTCTCTTTTGCTCACAAATTACAAGAAACCCCGTTGGGTTGGCTCATATGACTTGCGTCCGGTATCCTTTACCTACTAAGGTTGTTGAGTAAGATTGGAGCCACTGGTCTACCTCGTTCGTGAAGGTCTATTTCTACTACACATGTTGGTACAAAGTTAAAACAGACGTTAATTCAAGGTCAGGTAACAGAGCACACACAAGTAAGCCATGTTTGTAGATCAGCAGTACCCGTGTCGTTGTGGGAAGATATAGTACCCTTGTTGTAGAGATATTATACCTCAGTCGTTGTGATTGGGTATTGTTCCCCTGTCGTCGTAGTGAGGTATGGTACCTCTGTCGTTGTGATGGGATGTGCTACCTCTGTCGTTGTGGTGGATGTTGTACCTCCCTCTCATTGTGGGTGCTGGTCTGGTCGTACCAGCTGTGAGTGCTGGTTTGGTCGTGGTAGCTAGGTGCTGGTCTAGTCGTGCCAGCCAACTGGGTGCTGGTCTGGTCGTGCCAGTTAACTGGATGCTGGTCGGGTCGTGTCAGTGATGGCCAAGGCTGGCCTGGTGGCGGACGTCGAGGGCCCAGTGGACAGCCTTGCATAACTGGGACAAGGTCTTCTGTTTTTGCCCGGCCGGCTCTATTCCGGGATGAGTGCGTCTAACACGTCGCGTCGGCCGGACAGGTCGCGCGTGCTCCCACCTGCTTTACTGACCTTCCTCCACATTTTGGTTTCTTAACTGACCTTCCCACCCTCATCTTAGGTTCTTGATTGACCTTCCCCTACATCTTTGGTTCTTAGGTGACCGTCTCCCACATCTTTTTGTTCTTTACTGACTGTTTCCCACATCTTTTTGTTCTTTACTGACCGTCTCCCACATCTTTTTGTTCTTTACTGACCGTCTCCCACATCTATTTGTTCTTTTCTGACCTACATCTTTGGTTCTTTACTGACCTCCTCCCAAATCTTTTGTTCTTTGCTGACCGTCTCCCACATTTTTTTCTCTTTGCTGACCGTCTCCTACACCTTTTTGTTATTTACTGACCTTCTGCCACATCTTTTGTTCTTTACAGATATTCTCCACCATCTTTGGTTCTCTATTGACCTTCTCGAACATCTTCGGCTCTTTACTGACCTTCTCTCACTTCCTGGGTTCTTTGATGTTAACCTTCCCCGACATTTTAGGCTCTTTACTGACCTCCCACGTCTTGGCTTCATTATGATTAATCTCCAACCCGAGATGCAGGCCTTTTGGTACGTGTGACCCCCATTAACATCACACTTTGACACCCTC
This sequence comes from Panulirus laevicauda, assembly GCA_032273605.1. Lineage (NCBI taxonomy): Eukaryota > Metazoa > Arthropoda > Malacostraca > Decapoda > Palinuridae > Panulirus > Panulirus laevicauda. The sequence continues at coordinate 3,726 of JAUTXX010545854.1, read as the reverse complement.
CTCCTAGCTTGACCTCCCACCTTAGCTCTATCAATTGACCTCCCACTCCCTCCACGGTTGACCTCCTATTTCCTCTATGGTTGACCTCCCATTCCTCCCCATGGTTGGCCTCCCGCCACCCAGACTTACCTTCCACTTTCATTGCTGACATTTCCCGTCGTGCAGATCTCCCTTGGTATGCGCTTTGCATTTTTAGCAGTTTTTGAAGGACTTATACGTACTCTTGAGATTTTTTAAGGTATTTATCTGGCTTCCACCTTGCAGCAACGTTAGTCCTGCAATTGAAAAATTCAGATGTGATTCTGAATGAAAATGGTGTTCATTTGATATTTTGTGAGAATTTAGTTAGAAATAGAATGTTTGGGAATTTTTTTTTTTACATGAAGATAAGAGTTTTCGGCGATGAATTCGTTACATCAAATATTAAGCATCGCGTAAGCTTGGCTGCCCCATCTGTCATGCAGACATATGTAACGCTTGAACTCAACCTCGACGCGGCCATGTTCATGGGGGTTGCGGTAACTTCCTGAACAGCAAACTGCCGGCGAGGTGAAGGACGCGGCGGCGTTGTCGGGGAGGAGGAGGAGTCAGAGGTGCTCAGGTGGTGGCCGCGGGTAACATGGGCCATTACCAAAGGAGGTCCTGCCTACACACACACGTTCAAGGACTTTCCTCTCTCACTCTCAGATAAGGCAGAGATCCCCCCGCGCGCGGCCTACCCGACCAGATATCCTCCTCCCGACCGACCACTTTTGAGGAATCGGGATTATGCCCCGTGACGCAGACGGCTGGCGAATCTTAGCGGCCGTTAATGTTTGCTTAAACGTTACCGACGTTCTTCAGCAGCGTGCTTGCTCAAACTTAACCCCGACGCCATTTATATGATGAAGCAGGGCACTTAGGCATAATCTACATGTCTTATGAAAAACTTTTATCAAATCCCATAACCATAGCAAAACATGATCTTGATCTCTAAAAACGCGTGGCAAGCCAGGGCGCGCTGGCAGTGGGGTCACAGGGCAGTATGAAATGCACGTTTTACCGTTGTAGACCACCTAATTATTAGATAAATAAAAAAATCTGATGCAGTGATTAACTGGAACTCTTAATAAGTAGCTATCACCTTGTAATTTGCTCTTAGGCATGTGAGTGTGGCGATTACCCACCGTAAATACCCATTTAAACCATACCCGGTGGTACCATGTGTACCAGGGAGTATGGGAAGACATTTAAAAGCTTATTTGTGACAAGTTTAGTAGATGCCGTAAGCACTGAAATCATGATCGGTAGGATGGGCGAGTATGTTGGATATATTTTTCCTTGGAAGCGCTTCATGGATAACGGGTCTTCCTCCCCGTACGAGTATCAGAACAGACATTATAATTCCTCATCTTGTGTGATAGCCTAGCTTGTGTTTTGGTACGTCACTTCGTGCATCCATCGCAACGGACAAGAAATTGCAAGTTTTCTTTACTTACCTGGCATGCTGTAGGATTTAGAAATGTTATAAATTGGTTAAGTTGTATAAGCTCTGGAGGTAGCAGGAAATGTCTGGTACTTACAGGGTAGCCGTTCGCACAACGGGAAAGGTGCATGAAGCCTCACGTGCGTCCTCCCCAGGAACACACACTCCGCTGACTGTGTGAACCCAAATAGTGGCTTTATGTAAGTTCAGGAAGTGTACGTGTGTGAATTGCTTTACACCTAGGTTATGGTGACATGGCTTACGAATACTCCATCCTTGCCGACACTTAACCTACTACCGAAAAAGGACGACTAAGTGCTTAAATGCATTTACTTTATGATCGGTCTTCACGATGGCTGATTATGGCGCCTGCCGACCTCCTCACCCAGGTGTTCATCACGCCTCACTTTCACGCTGAGTTCCAACTAGTGCGTTCCTTAGCCCAACTGTACTAATATGTTATTTTGTTAGGTGTAATTACTATAGTCTTCCCATTGAACGTAGTACAGGCAACTACATATTCGGGATGCAATGCATACATGAATGTGGAAGCAAGCATGGAGGATAAACGCATTTTAGTCACCAGAATATCATGCATAAGGGCCATCACTGAAATTCTCGCGGAGTACACGGAGCTCTGGCTGGAGTCGGCGATCCTTTTGCCGTTGCTCTGACGAAGTTTACTTATTTTAATTACTCGGTAAGTCAGTGACTTTAGTGTAAGTCAATGAAGTTGTTACAGTGTACATCGAGACAGTGAAGTTCTAATTGGTCGACGAATTTGTGACGTTGTCAGCAGGTCTTTGATGTCTTAAGTCAACGAATTAGTGGCTTTTAATCATTCGGGTCAGTGACTTGGTTGAGTGCGCTAAAATAGGTCAGTGCCATTAGTGAATTACTTCTGGCGATTCGCCAAAATGAAATTTTACGAGCCATATCGTATGTCTGCGTAACCCATACATAACCTTAGTTTAGTTACCAGGATTTCCATTAGCAGGGGTTAAAGTGTTTAAAAATGTCTAAAATGTTTTCTGTAATTTAAGTCTGTGTATATTCTTTAAGTGAATGTGTCGGCAGTTACATTTTATATACCGATGGTATGTAAGCCAAGATGTACCGGTACTTTGTCGGTAACAAGATGATGCACTGGGATGATAACAAAATATATTTAAAGAAATTATGATTGACTCTGTTTCCTCTTAGGCTAATATCACTAGAGCTTTTCTCTAGAGGTGTGTGTTGGCCTCACAGCCAAGGTGGGTTGTACTCATCGTCCTTCCCACTTGCTGCCTCATTTACCCTGGGGTTATAGACTGTGCCACAGCCGTCCTGCTGGTCCCAGTCTTCTCACCCTGGCCTTGAAGCCCTCACTCACCCACTCCACCACAAGAAGGGCGGATTATGTCGTACTTTAAAACCTTGTTAATGTGCCATGCCTGCTAATGCCCCTTACCTGCAGCCCTTAACTAACCTCTGCAGTCCTTCCCTCATCTCTCCTGGGCATTCCCCCGTACTTCACCTCTGCAGCCTTTCCCTTACATCTACAGCCCTCACCTCACTCCTTTAGTCCTTTGCTCACCTCATTCTTGCACCCCTCACCACATCTCATCCCAGCAGCCCCTTCCCCGCTTTACCCCAGCATCCCTCCCCTTATTCCTGCAACTCCCACGTCACCTCAACCCATAACCTCACACCCACATTTCTTTTTTACTCAGTCTGTCCAAAGGGATAAATGAATGATCCTGTTCGAATTATTAGTAATGTTAAGGTCTTGTTTATATGTATTTGTTATTCATCCATGTTTAGTGCATTTTGTTGGTACTGTGTTTATTAATACCAGTGAATTAACTGGCATGCTAATTCACTGCATGTCCACCTTCCTTGAGGCTGCTTTAAACCCGTTTACCCTCATGAATGTCGTCCATCCTCCGTCCCGTAATTTCCTATACCCTCGTACCTCATAAGTGCTTGTCCATCCTGTCTGCATGATTGCTTGTTACCCACCCCTTCCCCTTTGCCCCGTAATTGCTTGTCCTCCTGCATGATTGCTGGTGTTTCCTCTTGTCCTGTTAGTCCTCGACCTTCCCACCAACTCTTACCAGGACTGCGCCCATATTCTTCCTTTTTGAGTGGTTGCTTGACCACTCTCCCACTGACTGTTTGACTAGCTTTGTACCCCTTGGACTCCTTGCCTATGACTGGTGATCTTGTCTCATGATGGGTGCCTGTCCACTCGCCCTCAGTCGTCTGTGCCCCCCCCA
>JAUTXX010545844.1:0-10482 GCA_032273605.1 Panulirus laevicauda | reverse complement strand
AGCAGACCGCCTAGACTGTCGCACACACATCGTCCTGCTGCATAGTATTGGCACTAGCACTTGGTAGCTTTGTACCTCTGCTGTAAGTTCAGGTTGGCACACACGACTTCAGTTCGCCTTGGCACAAGCACAGGATTTTGTTATCGAGATGTGGCGCTTGCTGGTGGCTGCCTCGGACCTTGACCGCTGGGAGTCTTTAGATGTTGGAGACCTGGTTCCGGGAGTCTGAGAGAGGTGGCACCACGCTGTAGAGATTCACGTGGGAGTGGGTGGGGCGTGCAAGGGTCATCAGGGCCGAGGAAGAGGAGTGCGGGGGCATCGCCAGGGTGAAGACGGGCGGGTGGGGCGAGCGGGCTGGCGTGGAGAAGCCGGGGTTGGACTCTGGGACCTTGTGGTTCTTGACGACCAGAGATTCGTCCAGTGTCAGGTCGGAGAGAGTGCGTTTCCATGCACCCCACTTAGCGGAGGAGGCGGATGTGGTGTCATAGGTGAGTCCAGAGGTCTGTTTCCGCCTCCACACCAGCACCACCACCACCAAGAGAGCCGCTAGGACGCCGGCGCCCACCCCTAGCACGACTTCCAAAGGCACGGGGGTCACAGCCTTGTGGACGAGGGGCAGCGTGGGCGTGATCTCGTTCTGGCGGGCGTGGGCGGCCAGGGTGATGTTGTGCGTATCGAGGGTCAGCTGCGCTGATTGCACGGCTTCCCCGAGAGGGCCAGTGACCAACTCAACTTGTACGTGGTAAACGGTTTCAGGCCAGAGTGTTAGGTCAACCTCGGGCAGGTCAGTGTACAGGTGGCCCTTGAGCCCTCCCCCCTCGACCTCCCAGGTGACCAGGTAGTCGCCACCACGGGGGCTTTGGGGCGCCCACCACACGCGGGCGGCCACCAGACCAGAGTCCTCTACCTCGGTCTCGTGCAGCAGAGGCCACATTTCTTCCGCTCCCACCTCGATGCCGTTGGTCTCGAGACGCTCAGCGGAGGCCTGGGAGCGGGACATGCCGAGGGCGGGTTTCATGATGCCCTTAGGGTGGGTGGGTGGCGCGTAGGGCGTGATGATGACTGAAAGAACGCCAGACTCCGCCACAGCCACAAGCTTCATGTTCGACCCGCTCGGCAGGTCGTCCAGAGCAGCGCCGAAGTCGGCCGTTTGAAGGCGGAGGTCCCAAGACTTGCCAGGGGTACGGGTGAATAGGGCGAAGACGACATGTTCCCTTGGGGCGTCGCGGCCCCAGGTGAGCGTCCACTGGGCAGCGGAGCCACTGAAGACAAGGGTGAGGCGAGAGTTGTGTTCGCTGAGCGGAACCACGGTCTTCGGGTGGGAGGAGTGGAAAGCACATGCCGCCTCGCATCCCGCTCCCTGTAAGGATGGAGGAATATGCGAGTTAGTTCACGGTGCCGACAACCAAGAAGACTACACAACACAGTACTTGGAAAATGATAACTCAGTCGTATAAAATACATAAGAATATAAAGTGCTTATATCAAAGGGTGGAAAACTTGACCCCGATATGCATAAGCGTTCATCCGTTCTGCATATCTTACGTTGGCAGTTATGTATCACATCATCATCATCATCTGACCAAGTTAAGTACAGTTGCACAAACACCAACACACTCAGCACTGCGAGCGTCCTGCGGCCCAAGAGCTAGACAGGTAATAAGGAAGAGAAAGACTCCGACACGCCCAGCGGAGGTGCTGACGCGGGCAAGCAGGCGACTGTTTGTTCCCTGTTCTCTTATATAAGCTCATCACTCCCAAAAGGAAATCCCGGGACATGTAATCAAGAGAAGAAACACCCCCTCCCCCCAGACCCCTTACGCAGCTGCCTCACAGGAGCAGCTTTATGCTCACAGACTAATACTGCATGCGGCCACAAAAGGAATAACTAGCTCGGTGATCAAGGCAGGTTATCCACAGGAGGTACTCACACATATGTCTCGCTGGCTGCAGGTGATGCTCCAGATGGGGAAGTTGGTAGTCAGCAGCTCGCAGTTCTCCCAGCACTGTAAACACAAGAATGATGGCCATTTAATGCTCTGTCTTCCACGTAGATTAAGACCTAGACACAACACCGTTGAGTCTGTTGCTGTTGCCTCAATTATTAAATGTTAAACATAACGTCACAGGTAGAAAAGGTAAAAGGTTGTCACAAGATAATCTTTCTCGTACGCAAGTAAGAAAATTAAAGGAATATGATTACATTCTTATGATCCAGCAAGGAAATAGGCCCCTTGAAAATCGTTGCAACACAGTCCTCATAGATATACAGAATCGTGCCTGTGTGTTTCATAAAATAGTGCATTTAACAGCCATAAACCATCAGAAAATACCTGTTTCAAAAGCTATAACTCTCTCCATACATTTAAGAAAAAAGTGGAGAAAAAATCATATACCCCATAATTCCATGTAATAACCGTAATGTTCTTTTTTTTGGGAACAAAACTTCACATATATTTTCGAGGAAAACGCCCAGCTTGTGCAAACTGTGGCAGAACGCAATGGCATAAAAGGAGTCTCTGTCTTGAAATCATAGTCACAAATTTAATGTTAAAATTCATCACGGTCACAAATTTAATGTTAAAATTCACCACGGTCACAAATTTGATTATTGTAAAATTTATGTTCGATATCCTAACCTAGTTTTGAAGACATAGTGGAAATATCTTGCTAGGGAACACGGGTACAGTCAGGGAACATTACTAAGAAACGGCCAGTTATAAGAGAGAGTCGGGCGAAGGTGGGCAGGAGGGACGCTCTGTGTGTGTGTGTGTGTGTGTGTGTGTGTGTGTGTGTGTGTTTTCCTAATCCAGAGGGCACCAACGACGGGCCAAATGACAGAGGGGGTCCTGCCCAAATGATACCCTGTGGTCCTTAACTTGTCCTCGGTCATGTCCTCGCCGCCCTTTGACGGATGAGCAGTCACAGGCACTGGCCTGGAGACCGGCCACGTCCACCACCTGCTCACCAAGAACCCCCCCGAAGTTGGCAGTTCTTTTTATCGTTTCTGTGGTGAGCGAGGTGGCTGCTTTCCTCCTCCTCCTGTTCCTCCTCCTCCTTCCATGGACATATAATTTTTCTGAGCACTTGTTAATTTTCACATGGCATCGTTTAATCCTCTCAAATCACAATTTCCTCTTCAAGCGCGTAAAAATGCGGAGGGATTTTACGAGGCTCCTCCTGGTGGCGAAAAGCAATAGGAAGACTGAGCTTGAGAATATGCGCCTGAGCGAAGATATCTGAATACCTGCTTTACTGCACTAGTTATATGCAACGAGGTATCCAGCTGTTTCTGAGGGTCTTGGGTGCTTTGCTGTTACTAGCATCACATAAAAAATGGAACCCTCCCGCGTGATGCAATATCAGCATCTTCACTGTTTAACTTGAGCATAGCTGATGAGGAACCTTCACCCCGAGACCCCGGCGTTGCTGGTCACTTCTGAGAAAGAAGATTTGGTAAATTTCTGGCCACTTATCCTACACGCTACTTATCGTACATAACTTTTCTTCCCGTACATGCGACCTAAACCAGCCCCACTCCGTCCTACCTGGCTCTGGGAGTCTCGACAATGATACACCAATTACCAGAGTAAACAGCATCACTTAGGCTTCTTGTGGTCAGACGTTCTAAACCTGACCCCACTGGTGGAAATTGCTAGCCCAGCTCTCCCCACCTCCCATCTGACCAGTAATTACCCCTACAACAAACCGCCGGCTGACCCGCCATCACCTAGAATCATTAGGCAGTGTACGAAGGATCGAGAAGGGTAAAGTAGGAACTGGTTTTCCCTCGGTGGGAGAAAAATATTGGGGAGGAGCCGCCGCCAGTGCCATATTTAGATACTCTGTGGCTTAATAGGCATAATACCCACACAGTATTGAGGCTGGGTAGTAGTTCGGAGAGGGCTCAACGTTTACGAAGTCCCAGTGTGCCTGCAGCGGTTATAGATTAAGAGTACATCATCTTATCGCTGGGTGTCAGAGGCTCTTCTTTGCCTCCCCGCGTCAGTATCGTGGACCAAGCTGCACTAGTTTCGAGGCCGTGGCCCCGTAGGCCTGGCGTGACCTTTTTCCAACCCGGCACGTGAGGTGCACATCGTGTGGATGCTTGTCTGGCAAATTCATGAAGTTCTCCTCTCGTGGGTTCAGTCGTGCTTCTAACACCGGTAGGCCGGGACGTGAACACTCCCGGGTCCTGGACGTTTACACTGTTAACCCATGTTGTAATTATGGCGTCTCTTGATTTCATTGATGGTAGGTAATAATGTCTTACATGCCTGTCGTGCCAACAGGGAATTACTTCTGAATGCACACCGAGAGCCAATGCCTTCTGTGGTCTTTCAGTGTGTGGGCCTAATTTATAACGTGTGTGTGGGTGTGTTTGTTGTTTGAGCGCAAGGGTAGCAGAGCCTCAGAGCAGTGCTTTCATATATGGATGTAAGGGTAAAATGTATTGTTCTCTTATTCAGTATTTCCGTACAGAAGAATATATGCGAAATCAAAGAATATAAGAGTATAATAAAGTTTGATATTTTTTTTCGAAGGGAAAATATTGACTTGGAATATAGTCTGGAAAATTATCTTTCAGAGCCAACCAAGAACATGACAAAATTATTGTCCAGCACAAGAGAAGTATTGAGGGAGGGAGGAGGTCTCGGGACTGCAGTACACTGATGGGGGTTCTGGCTTCTGCAGCCACCTCTTCCAGTCACTGTTGCCAAGGTATATACCCATCGTCTGACTCGGATCTCCGGTGGGGCTGCGATTTGCACAACGCAGCCCACACACCGTCTGGAAGGGAAAATTCCTCACCAGATGCATTGTGAAATATTGAAAGGTAAAGGTATTCCCCTCTCCCTCCCTCACCCCCCCTAAACCCTATCATCTACCCATTGTGCTTCGAACCTAATGGTCGAGTCAAGTCGAAACCTTCTATTGTCTCTTCCTTCATAACGTTCTTGAGAACTTCACCATAAGAGACTCTCCTACTTCACTGGGTCTCCCTTGTCTCATCGTTCTTTACGATGTACTCTTTCTTTTCCGTTAAGGGGTCTATTTATAAACATTATTTCTGGCCTACCCCTTCGGACAAAGAGGGTCTTGCTGTTTGTGTTTTTTTGTTTTGTGATGCGTCGTGGATCCATCCCTACCTAGCCCACCCCACCAGCCCAGCGCTCGATACACCATAGACACCGGGATTCAAGTCCCTTCCATACCCCCTACCTGATGTATGATAATTGTAAATGTTAGGCATACTCAGCCGTGTTCATACACTCCTTATACACTCACTGAACACTTGACCGACGCTAGAAGTAGATAAATCGACAAATTTAATATAACAAGTCCCATCCCTGCCAATAATAATGAAAAAAAAAATAAACACGCGAGTGACCATTGGAAATGCAAGGCGGACAATATGCAACATGGCTTTCGCTCTCATAAATTCCGTGGCAAAACAAATGCTGAGCGCGGGGAGCCCGACTCTCCGGCTACATATAACGCAACATGTGTTACAATCAGGCAACAATTTATGTCCTCCTTGCTTGTATACACTCGACTATAAGTATTGAATTATTGAACAAATGGACAATAACATAAATCTGATGCGCGTAGATTAAGTCAATAGACAAAAGAGGAGGTGGTGAGAGAGAGAGAGAGAGAGAGAGAGAGAGAGAGAGAGAGAGAGAGAGAGAGAGAGAGAGATCGGGGAGTGCGTACGGCGCTCTAAGACTGAGCTCAGCTGCAAAAAAAAAAGGAGATCCAGTATTCGTTCGTTCCACTCGCAGCCTTCCGAAACCATTTCCGTGCCTACGATAGCATCAGGACTGCAGTACGTTAGCTCAACACACCGACGTGAATCATTTTTTTCTACTGAAGGCAAATCCACAGCTCATCTTCGCGTAACAAAAGAAGGATCAGTATTCGACCTCCTCCCCAACCCCATCCTCCTGCTCCTCCTCCGTCCACCACCCCCTCTCTTCCTGGCCCAGATTGGATCCGATGGTCCGTAAGGCTTCCTCTCATTATGAACCCTTTGGAATCGAAGCCTCCTGTCCATCAGTGGCGCCTGGCCGCTTGAGCCGCCTTACTCCACCGTGTTCCTGCTGTTGCTGCCCTCCATCAACTCCCGCCGCCGCTGGTTTTGTAGTGTTAGGTTCCGATCTCGCGTACACATCACACCATCTGGTACTTTGAAAGTCATTTCACCGAAGCGTAACCCAGTCGAACTCTCGAGAGTTCTACACTCCGCGGGACCGCACTAGGCGTAAATCAGGGACCGGGAGCGTTCCCGGACCGATGCGGGGAGGCTGTGCGCACAGCGAAGCGGCAGCAGTGCGCAGAGGACCTCGCGCTCATCCGCCACAGCGCAATAAATAAAATGGCGGACGGCCAATTTGGTAAGGGTTGCCAACACAACAGCAGCAATAGGCAGCGATGGATTGTCTGGGCTTCCGATTTTCCTTCTCAATTATTTTTTTTTCTCTTCTCTTTTACTGGAATTAATGGAGAGGCTTTGTGTAGGGTATTTTTACCCGTCCAAGAGAGAGGCATGGGACCAGCCAATCCCTTAGCCGCGGGGACACGGCCCTCGTGAATAATGACTCTCTTAGTGTGCGTGTGTGCGTGTGTGTGTCTCTCTCTCCCCCTCCGTCAGTTCGTGCGTTGGTGCGTGAGCGTCGCTCTGCCCGTGCACCACCAAAGCGTGCGTGTCGAGGCAAGCATGATAGCCCATGAATCTATGCACGGATATGTCTGCGCATGCGTGTTTTTTTATATGCGTGCATTTATGTTATACATGGGTGCATCGTTCGTGTCTCACTTCGTGCGTCTGTGCGTTCGTGTGTATGTGAATGCAGGCGTATTTGTCAGAGCATCTGAGTATACGCTTGCCCGTGCGTCTCTGCGCACGCCCTGGTCATTTATCCGCGTCTGTGCCTGTGCGTTTGTTCGAACATGCCTCCCTGGTATAGATTATTGCTGACAGCAATAATTAGCATCCCAGTAACAAACAAACAAACAAATAACTTGGATGTAAACAATGGCTCCCCATCGCCTGATCGGGTCGTTCCTGGAGGCCGCGTATCAAATTATCTTTCTGCAATAATCTTATAATTAATATAATCTTGGTAAATCTATTAATTGATTCCTATAAATTATAAAGTCCTCGTGATATAGGTGATGGTGGTGGGGAGGAGAACCAGCTTCGCCTGCTGTTCATCCCTGACACATCCTGGGGGAACTGGTGCGATGGTTCTTTTTCGGCGGGGTAGAGCAACACTTGTATATACATCAATATTATTTTTATGGATTTTCAGTATACGGGGGTTGGGGAATAATTGACATCCCGAAGAGGAGTGATACTTGTATGCATCATATAATGTTTTTCTTTTAGGTATTAATCTAGAAAAATTATGCCGAAGTTTGCGATCGACAGAGGGCCAAGCGGTACAGAAGCCAAGGACAAAGTCGGTTACTCGCCCGGGGAGGCGGATTTGATACGGCGGCACAACAAAGGCGCCAATTTACCAGTTCTGCAATGCTCGTCCAACTCTTTTTTTTTCTTTCTTTCTTTCTTTTAACCTGGGGCTAATTACCCCTAGCTATCGCTCACGAAGCCGCTGAAGAGTGACTACAAACAGAACTGGAGACAACAGTAGCTCCTCTCCCATAACGTCGCGCGCTCAGTAGCCGCTGAAGATGTCTCTGTGAATTGGAGAAACTACCAATCAGCGACTCGTTATGTCCCGGGGCGTCGGCAACCTCCCCGCGTCAGGAGGTGCTGGTCACTTGGGTCTTCCACGGCAGGAGGTGGGCCATGGTGTCTCTCCCGCGTCAGGAAGTGGCCACGCTGTCCATCCCGCTTCAAGAGGTTGGTCATGGTGTCTTTCCCCCATCAGGAGATAGCCACAGTGTCTTCCGTATCGGAAGGAGGTCTCCGTTTTCTCCCTCGTCAGGCGATGGCCACGGTGTCTCCCTCATTAAGGAGGTTTAGCTAAGTAGTCTCCCGCGCCAGGAGGCAGCCACAAGATACCCCCCCGCGTCAGGAGAAGGCAACGGGTTCGTCCACGACGGAAGGACACCCGAGTGACCCCTGCGTCAGTAGTGACCACTGGATTTCAGCTCTGCTACTGCGGTCAGAGTTTTCCCTCCCAACTCCCCCACCTCGTGGGAACCCAAAACCCTCATAAAAACATCACCAAATGTCAGACAGCAACAGTGAGTCTCAGAACGGGAGTCTTATCACTCTGCCACGGGAACAAACATAATTTTTCTTGTACAGAAAGTATGTATTAGCAATCTCGTGAAGGATAGTAATGGAGCCTGCTGGAGTTCTTAACGACCTCGGATGAAAGATTGGAATTAAAAGGAAAACTTACGGACAAAACGTTTTGGAATGGTAGAAAGAAACTTTTAAATTTCAACTTTCAAGTTGAAATTATTGATAAAATAACTGATATGCAGAGATAATATTGGTTATTTTGTAGACTATATGTTGCACAGAATAGAAAAGGATGTATTATATACATCAGTCAGTTAATAGATTTAAGAAGGGTTTTACTTCACAAAGGAAATCCAAGGGAAAAATACCATGCTTAAAGAAAACCCGTCTGAATCATTCACACCTGCTACCCAGGCACAGCTCGTGTCACCAGAGGGTGTGTGTGTGCCCCTGACAGCAAACAAAATCACGTGATCAGGATTCATCAGAGCCATGAACGTCAAACATTCTAAAGCCAAATTAAGACCAGAATCGACCCCACTGCTCACCCCTCCTGCCCCCTCGTGTTAGTTGCCTCTAACTTTATGAATGCCTCCGTAACTCAACCATCTTTTGCCTCCCTTCATAAATCACACCTTTGGCGTCGGCACCGTTACAGACAGGCCGTCGCGACTCGTATGCTAATAGCCAAAATAAAAATCCACCACCACCAGCCGATGAACGACGCCCGTTCGGAGGTTTCATCGTGTTGCTCGAAACCACCTTTTTCTGAGTGACGCGAGTTAAACTTGAGCTGGCACTGATGGATCTCGTGCTCGCTCCAATTAAACAAACACCGGTGCCCATTAATCCGGAGCTGACGCTGATTAATCTCCTATGACGCCAATTAAGCCAGAGTTCACACCGATCAATCAACAACCGGCTCTTCAACAAGTCCGTCCCTGGCACTAATGACCAGCAGATGTACTTATACCGACGAGGTAAACAAGTGTGCCTCCGCGAGGTCCGCTGGACCGTGTTCGACCCGCCCGCCAGCCGGTGTGAGGGCTGACTGCCACGTGAACTGGGCGCCACAGGTCACCTCCAGCACTTTGATGCTCCAGCTACGGTGAAGGTGTGTGTGTGTGTGTGTGTGTGTGTGTGTGTGTGTGTGTGTGTGTGTGTGTGTGTGTGTGTGATCGCCAAACGCTTTCCGGATCGGTTGAAAAGCGTTACAAGTCGTATTCGTCCAGATCTTTCATGTGTGCATGAACTTTGTTACGACTGGTAGAGAATCAATAAATAAATGATGAGAGTGTGAATAAATAGATAAATGATAATAAATAAATGATTAGAGTGTGAATAAATAGATAAATTGATAATAAATAAATGATTAGAGTGTGAATGAATAGATAAATTGATAATAAATAAAGAACCAGCAGCCAGTTAATTAATGTGAACATTAATTATTTTTTTGTGAAAGTAAGACAGAAGTCCTCTTTGCCATTATCCTGTAGCAGGTTGTGAACGAACGGACGAGTCGGTCAAAGTCTAGACGAAGGAAGGAAGATCAATGTTGTGTCGTCGCATGGGACAGGTATTCGGTATTTGAAGCGGACCATAAAGTACCTGAATGGGTCGCTGCGTTACGCAGATAGTTATAAACAGAACCACACGTGCGTGAGGGGGTTTGTCCATCTGTATGAGGAAACATTCCAGCGGGAACTGTGAATGTCACGAAGCACGTCTATGAGGAAGCTTGTACCATCAAGGGTTCGACAGATGTACGTACATCTCTCGTCACGAGGGAGATCGAAGCCAGTGCCTGATCCCCGCATTACCAGCACAACAGCACATCAGTATCCAAAGCACCGTTGTCCTACTCCCGTTTGCACCATCCACTCTCTGAACCCTGCCTACGTCCATGTTCCTCAGTGTATATTTTTCACCTCAGGGGTAAATATGACGCATAATATGACGCATATCTTCGCCCCGTGGTATGCTGCTGCTACTGGGCTCCCTGCGTAAAATGTCCCCCCTGGCCCACAAAAACGAACATGGGACACAAAGCCTGCATTTCACGGCCTCCTGAGCCGCTCTCGCCCACCTTTGTTCGACATCTTACCAAGAAGGATGGAATCCGTCGTGGCCTCAGGACGGTCAGCATTGGCCGCCTTCCTCAACACCGACTCTCCCTCTGCCTTCCTTCCTCTTCTCTCTCTCTCTCTCTCTCTCTCTCTCTCTCTCTCTCTCTCTCTCTCTCTCTCTCTCTCTCTCTCTCT
>JAUTXX010545822.1:0-10483 GCA_032273605.1 Panulirus laevicauda | reverse complement strand
GGAGGGAGGGAGGGAGGGAGGAGGAGGGGGACGCCCCCCGGATTGTTGCGAGGCAGAGGGAGTGGGGTGGACGAGTCTGGTGTTGATGTCGTTACGCCCGCACACACCGGCCCAGGCCGCCCACACACACACCAGCTGCGCCGCCGCCGCCTCCTGCTGCTGCTCTAACGATGAGTCATCCATCCCCCCCATGATGACGAAGGGACTCCCCTGTCGTCAAACGAGGACTGAGTGACGAAGGTAAACTGACTTAGAAGTGAATGACAGTTCGCGGTGGAAGACATACATGCTAATAGTCGTCAACAGGAACAGTGTGAAGATGTTATTGATCTCCACAGCATAAGGCTCTAGGGGCGTCACATCCTTGACCCATGATGTTGGATGGCATTATAGACGTCAGCGTCAAACTAAACCAACGTCTCTGACCCAAGACGCGTCGTTGTAGGGCGCCCACGTGTCTGGTTGAAACACCAAATTTGAGAAAAAAAAACGTTGTTGTGTCACAAGGGCGTGTGTGTGAATCAGTGCTAGAAAGAAAAACATCAAAGAATAACCTGCCACTTACGAGGAGCGTATCTAGTTAAGTTACGAGTGATATATTCTGGGTGAGAGAGGCGTGGATAACGCGGATGCGATGGTGTGTGACAGTCAGAAAGGGCGGGGAAGGATTACTGGGCAGTGAGCGACCACGAGTACAGCCCCATCGACTGGTCTGAACGAACCAGGGCAAAGTCGCCAGGAAGCCAATGATCCTTGTCTTCATACGCTGTGACGTTAGGTTCTTGTTTCGCTGACGAGCGCTGTTGACGCGGTCTTGGTTTTCATGTGCTCAGCCTGAGGAAGGTGGTGGTCAGCGGCAGGTAGCTACATGTGCTGTTGATGAGGGCTAAGCGGCCTCCTCCTCCTCCAGCAACAGCCGTCTGGACGCACACCTACTGGGATCACCTGGAACAAGCGAGCTACGCTGCCTTATTAAGTCGACAGTTGGTAAGGTACAACTCTTGTATTTGTTCTTTTGTCTGTTGCCAGGAAAACGTGCGATAGGGTGGACGAAGCAAAGTATTTTGTGCCAAAGCATTTTTCTTCACTCCTGTGTCATTTTCCCCCCCACGTTTTTGACACCTGTCAAGCACCAGTTCTTCACTAGTGGCAATATGAAGGTGGTTGTGGTCACTGCAGTGGTTTTAGTCATCGCAGTGGTTAGGTTCATAGCAATGGTTATAGTCATCGCAGTGGTTATTGTCATCGCAGTGGTTGGGTTCACAGCAATGGTTATAGTCATCGCAGTGGTTCATAGCAGTGGTTATCGTCATCGCAGTGGTTGGATTCACGGCAGTGGTTATAGTCATCGCAGTGGTTCATAACAGTGGCTATAGTCATCGCAGTGGTTGGGTTCATAGCACTGGTTAAAGTCATCGCACTGATTATGGTCGCCGCAGTGGTTATGGTCATTTCGTAGTGATACCCAACTTGCACCAACGTGGCCAGCGTCAGCTTGAGGTGAGGACGAAGTTAGACCACATTCCCAATTATCAACTGATGGTGACAACTAAGTTGGTCCACAACGGAGGGGGTTTGTGGAGTGGTGAGGCAGGCTCACTGGCAAACAAAAAAGTATCGTCAAGAACTGAGAGTGAAGTGAGCGAGGCATGAAAGTCAGGATAAGAACAGTCACAGAATAACGTTGAGATCGTTTTTTGTTTTACCTCCAGATGATGATGAGGATGGCAAGGAAATGGAAATGTCTGGAAAATAAGGGTGTGGGAGATGGACGGGATACGCAGCGAGTTCATATCATCACTATGTTTACATGGCAATGACCTGGAAACTGCGTCTTGTGGTAAGATTATCAGGAAGGATGCCTCAATAGCAGGTTCACACACGAGGAGCTAGAGAGGGAAACGTACGGAAATAACCAACAACAGAGGATTTACTGCCGAGTGATAACATGTAACAGGATCATAACTTCCCCTCTGGAAAGCAGTCAAAAAATTGGTGGTGATCGAGATGTATCTGAGATCGAAAGACAGAGGCGACGTGGACAATAAAACGTGAGATAAATGTTTATATGTGACGGTAGGTGGAGGGACGTGGTGTCCGGAGAGACACGCTTCTTAAACGGAAGTGCTACAGATGGATTGAGAGGCCTCTTGTCTAACGTATGGTGTGGGGTCGCCTTCAGAACTGTGATATTATGATAGTCTAAAAAAATGAAACACCTATGATTAGGCAGTATAGAATTATTAGACTGACAATGCGAGTGAGTTTCTGATGATAGGAAAAGATTAGAACCTTAACATAAAGTTCTGATAGCGTAGACCTCCGTAGTGGAGCAGTTACCGTCGCTGACCCTGATGTATTCTCTGGGCGCCCAGGGTCTAACGCATAGGTTCGAATCCTTGTTGAGGCAGTCGGTCCACGGTCAACCCAGCTGTTCATCCTCCTTTAGGGGCTGCTTGATACCTGGTGTATGTGCAAGTCAGGCACATACGCCAAGAACAGCACAGTGGGCCCAAGATGATGCCCTACGGAACACCACCTTCAAAATCATCGGAAAGTTCCTCAAAATGAGATTACAAGAGGGGATGAGTTTCGGTGTGATCTCTGAGCGGCAAAGGCCTGGGTGGCCGAGGATTGAGTAATACGTGCCACAAATGATGGAATATAAGCAGCAGTATAGTAGGAGACACCAAAGTTCGGCTGTGTCTTCGTCAGGACATAGCCCCTTGCAGGAATACTCAAGCCAGCTAGGAGTGACAACGAAGAACATAAGGGACAGATCTTAGAGTACTCCTTCGTTAGAAAATGGATGAACACAATCTCTGGAAAACGACTGCTTGACTCTCGAGCACGACGCTACAACGCTTGAGATCTGGGATATCCCTGGTGTAGGATGACGCACTTCCCAGGTTAGTACTGTCCTGGAATAGTACAGTCATAGGAGAGTCGTGGAATAGTTGAATCCTGGGATAGTAGAGCAGAGCGGTGGTGTTGGCTTTCAGTGGAGTGCAGCACCACCTCAGTAAAGAGGAAGTCCAGCGACCCATCAATTAGGACACCCAAGTCCTGGAACCCGAGACAGATATTTGTACCCGTGTGTCTCCTTCCCGACCTTCGGGGCAAAATGGTTCCAGGAGTC
The DNA here is from genome assembly GCA_032273605.1 of Panulirus laevicauda. Lineage (NCBI taxonomy): Eukaryota > Metazoa > Arthropoda > Malacostraca > Decapoda > Palinuridae > Panulirus > Panulirus laevicauda. The sequence goes on along the minus strand of JAUTXX010545822.1, from coordinate 7,344 downwards.
GAGATTCAAGGGAAGACGAAAATGGCCCTCGATCCAAAAGGAGTTAAACCCTCATGATCATATCTTCACTACCTTGACGGAAGATTTTCTTCACCTGATAGCTTTTGGTCGACAGTCGACCACCACACGGGAGGCGGACATGCAGGGCATCAAGACGGGTCTGCAGAGGAAGACATGACGACTCTTGCACGTCCTGCATGATAATCATCACCAATCTTTTCTTGTTTGCTCATTGAGAAATTCAATTCAAAATCATATATTTTTCTTAAATATCGACAGTTTCAAATAATGCTGCCAATGAATTTTCGTTTCTTTGGTGTGAATTTTATGCCATTTCAGGTGTATGATGATTTATGTTCGTCTGACGATGAGATTATGATCGACACTCTGTGCCATACTTGATATGGTAACGCTGAGTCATTCATGCACTCGCTGGTAAGACTGCAAGCGTGAGTCGGTGGTTAGAGAGTAGTGATGAATAAGCGTGAGTCATTGTTTTGGGGCAGCGTTGATCCAGCGTGAGTGAGGAGTGAGGAACAGGCAGAGTTGGAGGAGACCTTCATCACCTTATAACACCAGTGCGGCGCTACATCCTCCCGTCACACCAGAACGGCACTACACCCGCTCGTCACACCAGTACGGCACTACACCCGCCCTACACACCACTATGGCGCTACACCGCCCGTCACATCTCTATGGCGCTACACCCGCCCGTCATACCACTATGGCGCTACACCCGCCCATCACACCAGCATTGCGCTACGATCACCCGTCGCATTACCACACTGAAAGACAGGCCTTGTGTAGCCCTTCTGTCTGTTTTACCCCGTCCCACGATATGTGTACCCATCTGTCTGCTGTTGGCGTGGTGTGTGTTGATCTGGCCGTCTCATTTCCAACACCCTTCTCCTTACATGGGTGGCAATGTCTTCATTATCTGTCAGGGTGTCGCCGGCAGGAGACCCTCTCACCGCCCACCACGGTTGTGGGACTCTGTACCTCCTCTCCTGACGTACGCGTTACGCCGAGGTCGCTTGGGCATTCCTGTGAGAAAAGGTAATTTGAAAGAAAAGATTAGGAATATATTTGAAAGAGGTTTATTCGTGTGTGATTATCAATTATTTGTGCTGAACGGGGAGGAAGTTCTACACTCATATGATTTAAACTTTTGTATTATTCTAGCGTCCGTATGTATGCCGGCAGCGTTCACATGAATGACAAAGAGATTATTTGGTTACAAAATAAGAAATGCCTTTTCATGATAAGCTTCAGCAGTTTCCTAAGAAGGTAATCCTCTGTTGGAAAAACAGCAGTTACATTATATACTTGATGTTAATGTTGAAATATCCTGGTCGGACCACAGTAAGATGCCACAGTAAGTCAAGTTTTATTACCTGGTTGATATCATCCAAAACACACACAAAATATGATTATTATATAACTCGTTAATTCTTTTAAGCATGTCAGAGTCAGCTTGTGAAAACAATGTACACAGAACTGTGCAGCATAATGGTAAACGACATAAGCAGGAGGATGTCTAGTGATACTAGTATTCAATTCTTCATGTCAGTCTTAAAGCAGGATGCCTTAATGGCTCGTTAGCAAAGAAACATATCCAAATATTTATCAATATGATATTCAGGTATATGATATTCACTATATTATTCATTCATATAATATCCATAGCGAGCAGACTGATATTGATTATAGTAACACCTGGATTTTCAGAATGATATTCACAGAAACTGATTGTGGTCAGGTATACATTTGACATAGTATCCCATTGAACGGCCAACGCCGGCAGATCGTTTTCTCTAACTTAGTTCTTGAGAGCGATGAAAATAGTTATAGTGATAGTAATGATAATGTTAATAAAAAGATACTTTTATCTGTAAACAGCTACCAGCAGATGTCGTAATCATCACTTAATAGGTCCTTAGTATTCAAATACTAATGCCTACATGGCCTCCTCTCTTGCACTGATCATGAAATATTGTAGGGGAAAACGAGCAACAAAATCACATAATTATAGAAAATCGTTTCGGTTTGTTAGAGAGGCCACCTGCTTTCCGTTTTCCTTTTATCTCTTCCTCTAATTTATTCAGCTCTTCCATTCTTCCCCTGCCCTCAACTTCCAATTTGCAGTATGGAAATAACGAATTCATTACTTCTCGCTGATTGCTACCACCACTACTACTACTACTACTACTGCTACTTCCACTACTACTACTACTACTACTACTACTACTACTACTGCTTCTGCCGCTACTACTACTGCTGCTACTACCACTACTACTGCTACTACTACTACTACTACTGCTACTACTACTACTACTACTACTACTACTGACATGTTTCTTACTTTACGATTCACATACTTTCACTTACTCATATGATAATTTGCTTGTACCTTGACGTAATGATAACAAAATATTTAATGGAAAAGTATATATTCATATCTGTAGAGGTAATTAAATATTCCTTAGTTTTATGTAACAAGTTAAAAGAATATTATAAATGTACGTTTCACTTGTGGTAGGGGTTCTGTGTTAATGACTTTTACGGAAGTTTTTTTTTTTGGATAAATTTAACAATATTTATACGACATTATCTGATCTGGGCTCCACGGGCCCTTGTCTACTCGCTTCTTCGGAGAGCTACCACATCCTCCCTTACCACCATCACTCCCTCCCTCTCTTGCCACCATACTCTCCTTCATCACCATCACTCCCTCCCTCCCTCATCGTCTACCACACTCTCTCTCCCTAACCACCGGCATTCCCATCCCCCTTCTTGCCACCATACTCTCCCGCACCACTACAGCTCTTTCCCTTCCTGGACACCTTACCCAGAACGGCGGAATGGCATTGATCGGTGGCTCCAACAAACCACCCCTGCCATTTTTTCTCTCATCATAATGCCCATGTAGCAAACACAACTTACCCCCATGTCAATATGATATTTTCCCGAAAAGATATCACCCTAGCAGCCAGCAGTTTCCATCAGCCTAAGGAAATGGCCGTCAATTATTGGCAGCTGTGCATGGGGGTTAGTTAGGCATCTGTCAAAATCTTCGATGTGTGTGCAGAGAGAGAGAGAGAGAGAGAGAGAGAGAGAGAGAGAGAGAGAGAGAGAGAGAGAGAGAGAGAGAGATGGTAGCCGAGCATCATCGGTAAGCCTGCCAGAGGTTATGACCTCATGTTAATTGCGTTACTGACCCAGCCTTTATGAACACGGCCATTGTTTGCGTTGTTGGAGGCTGCTCCTCCTGACCTCACCACATCAGTAGTTCCCAAACTCATTGGTCCTTTAGTAATTTTCCATCGTTCTTTATCATGTGGCGTCTTCACAGTTACCTCAGGTCCTGGTCTCGTGATGTTCTCGTAATGTAGATTAGAACTAGAGACGTTTTTCATTCTGACTACCGTCCTCGCAGCGACTGGTATACCTCAGCATGTCGATGAGACACAAGCGCACTCTGTCCATTAATGGTCGTGGTGAGCGAGGACGTTCCTGCTTCAGGACGGTAGAGATGAGTTTTGGTCTTCGTGATTATTATCTTGAGTTTAGGTGTACCCGAAGGAAAAGTTAGTGTCATCAAATTCAGTGTCATTATTTGTTTAATTTAGTGAGAGAAAAGCAACTGGCGCGGCAAGGGTTGCCTCGCTGGTAACTCTTTACCGTGCCAGTTTCATTTATGGTTTCGAAATACAAGCCAGACATCAGAAGTCCACATGACTCCCGCCCACGAATGACGCAGGGGAGTAGCCAGCCCTTGTTCACAGTGAGGAGGAGGCATATCTGGGAGAAGTAGAGGACATATGGCTATCATAAACACTTGCCTAAAAGCAAGAAATCCATGTATTCATTGTGTATTTTGTAATAGAGATGTATGATTTACACAGAACTAGTTACACGATTTACACAGAATACAGTTACGTGATTCACACAAAAATACAGGTAATTGATTTACACAGAATTGTGACATTCATCATAGGGAAACAGTTGTGATGGAGTGGGGGGAACCCCCCGGCTTGTTGTTAGTGCCTCAGTGTGGACAGAGCCACTGCCTTGGTCACGTTCACACTCCCCCGTCGTCAATCATGGCAGCAGCCAGCGTGAACACAACAAACACAAAGTCTCGGTCATCCGGCTGTGACTGCAGACTGTTCAAAAAGAAGTAAGGTGAGCGTGCAACTAGTTATACAAATGCTTTTGTGCTGCAAGAAACATGTGCACGAACCATAGTCAGATTTAGTACTCAAGTAATATTGTTGTTGTGGAAGAATTATAAGATAAGCAGGTTATGAACTCGAGGCATAAGGTGAGCACAGAAGGCTTATGTTAACATCAGTACCAGCCTTCAGTTGCTCCTCGCCTTCCAGCTGCCTGTCCGCTTTTCAGCTGACCCACAACCCTGTCGTCTGTGGGACGGATGGAACAAGTGACAGGAGTCAGGTTCGTAAAAGTAGCACAGAGCAGCCGTTCACTTCGGCCACCAACCAGATGTAACAATCAAGGCCAGTAAGGTCGGGAAGCACCCAGGTCAGTCAGCTTACTATCACCAGTACTGACACCCGGCGTTTATCAGCTTTATGGATGGAACCGAAGGAATTTTGTCGAGCTAGAACTCGACTCTCTTAGCTCCTGATACCTGGAGGGAAAGAAGCATTTAGTCTACATTAACGCTCTACATCTCGAGGAGGTCCCCTCAAATATTCCTGTCAGTTGTCAAGTTGGTATTTGTCTTGCTACTGCTTTTGAAGGCCCACGTTTTCCTGTTGCCCAGCTCCATGTTCTTGTCCGTTGCCGCAGTACTGCGGCCACACAGTAGTGATGGTGGCCCTTCGTCGTTACTGTGGCCATACAGTAGCGATAGTGGCTTCCCAGCAGTACTATGGCCAAACAATAATAAGAGTGGCTTTCCGTCAGGACTGTGGCCACCTGATAGTGATGGTGGCCTCCCTGCACTACCACGGCCACATATGTCTGACCGAGCTGGACCTCGGGGTTTCCCCTTACAAGGTCACAGGGGTTCCCAGGGTTTCCCCGCATCTGTCTTACCAGTTCTAGCGACCCTCCCGAGACCGCCGCAGCACCAGAATATGTCTCCCTCCAGAAGGGTCAAGGTTGATACTGCCGCGTCAGTCAGTACCCCAGCTCCCGTGGATTGGCATCAGCAACAACATGATCTTATCTGTCTTCCAGGACCGGTTGCTGGAGGGATTGGAACTTCCTTTGATCTGTAGGAGAGGAACCTGCAGGCAGGATGTGTGCAGGTTAAGTAGTGCAGCCGTATGCGAGGTCATTACTGACTCTAGGTAACAGCTCAGGTCATTCATTATACTATTATATTGCGATGCAAGAAGTCACTGTTGACTTCAGCTGGTGTCACTGTAACGATAGACGTGACGTCATTTTATACTTATATACCAGCAAGTGTCAGGTTCCTACAGACCCCAGTTACAGCTCAATTCCGAGTCACCAAAGGATGCAGAGTGAGCGGCCGGTGGCACTGCTGGACGCGATGCAGGAGCCAGCAGCAGCAGGGAAGTAGGTCCAGATGGGTGAGGAAATGAGTGTACGTGGTGAGTGAATGATAAAGTAGTGATACGTAAAGCATGATGGGTAGATGATGAGTAATGATTGGTGGGTTAAGGTTGACGGTGTGAGGTTGGGGTGACGAATGATGAATTACGGATGAAATGTGGATGATTTACAGGTACAGACCGATGAGGGGAGGATGATGGGGCGGTGGACATGGGTTATGGGGGAGATGACGTCCAGATAAGGATGGGGAGGACGTCCAGGATGAGGATGTGGGAGATGATTGATGTGGGAAGGTAGGGTGTCGGGAGGGTCGCCTCCCCATCCATTATCATGTCTTAGTAAAGCAGAAGGAACCTCCTCACCCACCATTCCTGCTGGTCCTCGTGCCAGAGAAGGAGCACCGTGTAGTGGTGTGGAGACAGCATTCTACCATGCGAATTTCACTGAAAATAGTAACGTGAAAAAGCTCCAAATTCATATTGCATTAGACTTCGGGGAAGAGGCTCAAATATGAACTGGGGAAAAATAAATCTTTAAACATTAAGCGTTGTTTACCATCTTGGAAAAAGGCCGGTTCACCAATGACAGATGTTTCTGAAGTGTTTGTTTAGCCTTGATTTGAAGGTATTGAAAGTCATAGTCTTGGGCAGCCCATGTGCTGGAGTTGTCTCCATATGTCCGTCGTCATGTGATGGTGAGGGGAGGGTACTGGATGTGTCTCCATCTCTACTATCATCATAGGACTCATGCAGCGTCAGCGTGTGTGTCGTAATGTTCCTCCATCGCTCACGTGAGGGGCATTAACTCCTCGGGGTTCCCCACGTGTGAGGAGAGGGTGGTGTGTGTTGCGGTGGTGATGCACGAGGCAGGACAGGTAGTGCGGTAGGACGGAACAATGCGCGGGGACTTACCGGAGACTCACGTAGTCCAGCCTGACGATACAGGTGTTGGGGTGGGTAGGGACAGTGCGGGGACTTGCCAGGGACTCACGTAGCATGACCGGGCGGAGCATGAGGCAGCACAGGTGTTGGGGCGGGATGGGGGCAACGTGGGGACTTGCCGGAGACTTCTGTCCAGGATGATGGGACGTGCTTGAGTAGTGCTGGGGGTGGGGCAGTAATCTTGGATGAAAGTCGTGGGTCGGCGCAGCGTGCTGGGGCGAAAATCCTGGGATGAGGGTGCTAGGTGGAGACTGGTGGGGTGAGGGTGCTAGGGCGAGACTGCTGGGATGAAGGGTGGGGCAGCGCGAGGACTGGGCCGGGACTCCCCGTCCTCAGTGACGTCATGTGGGGCGAGGTAGATGTTACCCTCAACTCTTTTTCTGAGCATCATGATGATGCTGTTCTCGGCCTGACAACTTTTTCATCAGAAACATTCTAAATAGTTTAGTATTATTCTTGCTATCGTTAGAAATAAGAATCGTTTTAAATAATATTGAGTGACCTTACATAAATGGCATTGGTCTGTAAACGACTTTATGCTGCCAATGTTGACGAGTCGCGCATCGTTAAAGTTCTCACCATAGGACTTGGAGGCAGGACGTCGTGTGACTGCCAAACAACAGCTGCCATCGTAAAGAAAGACCCAGGACGTCCTTGTTTCATGTTCCCGGGGAGAGAGGAACAGAGTAGTGGGGTAGGGGTTGGGGGAAGGTCAAGTTAAGAGGTATAAGACATCAACACCTTCGGGACTTGGTTGGTAGATCTGGAAAAACAAACTCGGGAACTGAGACCAAGAGAACAACGTGTCATCAGGAAACAACCTACATTTCGTGTAACGTTGTTACTATATATA
>JAUTXX010545812.1:0-10484 GCA_032273605.1 Panulirus laevicauda | reverse complement strand
GAGAGAGTCATTTGGAGTAAAAACTTCGTTGACGAGACTGACGAGATTATACTCCCGTACAGCCTCGCCAAGTATGACTTTTCACTGGCGGTGTAACCTCGAGCAGGCGGAGTAGCAAACTGTCTGGAGAAATGAATGAGGGAAAGACGTTTTTGCCAACGGTTTATAAACATTAAGTAGGTTATGACCTCTGGGGGCTCTATGTGGTGTTTTACGGTTCACTCTTGCGACAGTCTCTCACCTCAGGGTTTCTTTATGGTTCCAGAGTAGACTTGCCGTCTGGAAGGGAGGGAGGGAGGGAGAGGAAAGCATCGTTTGGCGCGGGACCGAGCTCCGGGGCTGAGATGATCTTTACCTTGCCTGCAGGTCTCAGGAATTCCATTTAAATGTAAATTAGCTCAATAGTTCATCTCAAGCATCCTTATAACCTCATCCTGCTTGCTTAACATGGAGAGATGCATGGTACACTAGGACCAGGCACCGTGGTACACCAGGCGATCCGGTACACAAGAACCAGACACAGTGGTACACAAGGGTCAGGTATCTTGGTGTACTAGTACCAGGTACCATGTGCATCATGATGCACCAGGACCAGGCACTTTGGCGCACGAAAACTATGCACCACGGTCCACCAGGAATAGGCACCGTTGTACACTAGTACCATGTACCATGGTCCATCAGGACCATGGTACACTAGGACCAGGCTTCATGGTACCCCAGTACCAGGCATCATGGTACGCCAGCACCAGACTCCATGATACACGAGGACAAGGCACCATGGTACATCATGACCAAGTACGATGATATACCAGGACCAGGCACCTTGGTACACCGGGACCAGGCACAGTTGTTCACTTGTACCAGACACCATGATATACCAGGATCAGGCCACGGTGCACGAAAACCAGGTACCATGGTACATGAGAACCAGGTACCATGGTACATGAGAACCAGGTACCATGATAAGCGAGAACCAGGCAGTATGGTACACGGGGACCAGATACCATGGTACACGAGAACCAGATACCATGGTACACGAGAACCAGGTAGTATGGCACACAAGAAATCATGATAAACGAGAACCAGGAATCTTGGTACAGGAAAACTAGGTACCAAAGTACACGAGAACCAGGCAGCATGGTACATCGAGAACCAGGCAGCATGGTACAACGAGAACCAGGCAGCATGGTACAACGAGAACCAGGCAGCATGGTACACGAGAACGAGGCAGCATGGTACACGAGGACCAGGCATCATGGTGCAACGAGAACCAGGCAGCATGGTACACGAAGACCAGGCAGCATGGTACACGAGAACCAGGCTGTAGCACGTTACATCCCAAGTACCACAGTCCGTCACACCTGGACACCACAGTACAACACATCCAGGCACTACGGTGTTCCAGGACTAGGTACCGCACCCAGGTACCACAGTGTAAACCATGTCCAGACCCTGCAGTTCCTAGTAGTTTTAGCGCAGGAAAATCACCATGGCAGCAGCCTGGTGTCGGATGCACCACAACCTCCTCTTCTCTCTCTCTCTCTCTCTCTCTCTCTCTCTCTCTCTCTCTCTCTCTCTCTCTCTCTCTCTCTCTCTCTGACGTTGTTTGCCACGCATGAATTTTCAGCATTGTGGTGGATAATGCAACAAAGACCGGCGGAATACACTCTCAGCAGCATATATTTCTCCCAGGCGCTGAAACAAAAGCACATTAACATGAGTAAACTGCTTTAAAACCCGATTTCGGCGTTACGTAAACCAAAGAAGAGGAGGAGGAGGAGGAGGAAGAGGAAGAGGAAGAGAACAACTAAGGTGGTGAGCAGTGTGGAAGCTCCAGCAACGTCCAAGGCAAATGGAGCATAAAACCTAACAGTTGAATTTACATTACGAAATATAATCAGTGACATAAGAACTGGGTTAGACGCGTATTTTGTTTTAGAAGAGGTAGCGGCAGAGAGCATGCCTCTGTACGGTTTGACTGACAGAAATCTAAGGTACTCGTAGGAAGATGTTACTTCCACGTTGGCCACTGTTACTGAATGTTACGTTAGCAGAGCACCAGCACATGGTCAGCTCTCACGAAGGATAATTGGGTGGGAAAAGTTTGTTGCTGGGGGTGGGGTGGAGAGGGAGGTGGGGAAGGTCACTTCGTGATTTGGGTGTTATTGTGGTGAAGCCTGGGTCATGGACTCTCCCACAGCCTGTCTCCCTCCAGCTCAAGTCTGCAGCAGTCACTTGCCATTCACACATAATAACAAATCGTGCAGTAGTCGTGATTGTTCACACCTCGTACAAAGGTGGACTGGAGTGATGTTAGGAATCTTTTTACAGAGCCATCCTTGCTATGTGTTTATCATTTGACCAAAGATCCATTTTCTTTTCATCCATGTCAAGTCACTGCATCATATATTCAAAAAGTTTTTTGATGCTCTTAGTCACCATACCTGTGAAAATACTATGAAACTCTGGGTATTTTCCTAAAATTCACTCTTCCTACCGTGATATAATGTACACACATTTTCCTTCATTTCTCGTTATACTTCAGGAACTGTAGAGTTTTGTTATGCCTTTTGGGAAAAGATGGCGATTTGACAGACTGCCAAGGAATTTTGCACATATACAATCAGAAGAAGCGCTCTAGCAAATCGTTAAACTAAACGGATGCAAACGAAACTATTTCTTTTTTGGGACACTAGGAGCTAATAGCAAGCATTGTCTTGCGAATACTTCATAAATAGACATTATTACATATGACGACCAGGGGAATCTGGAAAAAATATATTGAAAAATAGCATTGCAGCCCGAAATATATTTGAAAACAAAGAGAATTTTCGGTAAAAATAGTTCACAAGAGTAGGAATGAAAGCGGAGGGCAGGTAGCGGGCGGAGGAGGTGCGTGGCGGTTGCGGCGTACCGCAGGGTCTCGGCCTGACACCGCTCCCAGTCCCCGCCGTCCACAACAGCTGGCCTTACGATGGCTAATGGGTCCCAAGCGCTACACTCGCTCCGGTGCACTAATTAACGCTGCCGTCGTTACTGGTGCGTTGTTCAGGTAGTGTGAGAGACGTAGAATACGTTACAAGAGTTTGAGAAAGTTACAAGGGTATCTGGGAAAGTTCTTTGGAATAGGTCGGAAAGTTCTGATGACGCCTTGGAATATGCTTTGGTTGACTGGAAACGTTTGCGTCTGTAGTAGGAAAAGTGTTGAGGGTGACTGGGCGTGATGGCAGGTAGAAATGTTTTATTGGTACTATTGTCTGGTCACTCAAGGAAGATCTGTAGGTCGCTAGAATTATCTACTGGGTATTTGAGAATATTTTGTAGTTAAGTAAGTACCGGCAGATAAGAATGTTCGCGAGTGACACGGAGCGTCTGATAGATGGTACAGTACTCAGATTATTTTGAAATGACTGGAAATATATGTACGGATGTTTAGGGCTGTTTAAAGAACCATGAATCTTGAGAGCGCCTAAGAATTGCTGAGGACGAATAATGATGAGGAGGATGGTGGGTACGTGGTCGTTTGCTCGGCAATACTTGTGACACTGGCACAATATTGACGAAATCCAGTGCACAGAGAGGAGTTCTCGCGTTAGAACTCATGTGAGAATGATAACCTGTTAAGAGGACGTTGCTCCCCATCTGCCAGGGTGGTGGTAGCTGCTGCAACCCTTCTGTATCGCCAGTCTCCTTACCATCAGCAAGCTGTAGTGTTGTTACTACATTCTTCTGTCTCCACTCGATTTCCTGCGTTACTTAATCAATCACAATGAAAATATACCTTCACGCACTTGCTTGCGTACTACGTAGAAATTACTACGTTTCTCCAACGATGAGTCTCTACATAAACCAAAGATCAGTGATCATGCACTTTACGATCCGTGTTCTTGAAAAAAATAAAGATTAAAATGACGTACACCGCAAATGTACATAAAATATATTCTTTTACAGCATATAAATGAATCAAGAATTTATTTTATGCTAATATTGACTAGGAAGCTTGCTTGCAAGACTTAGTAACCCTTCGCTACATGGTACGGTGAAGTCATCAGCTTAGTATTATGAACCATCTTCGTATCCTTTACATTAAAATAATTGTGTTAAAAAGATTTCAGTATTTAATATTGTAATAAGCGTCAGCGGTAGTCACGACGCTGACCACAATGTGCGGCCCGGAGCGGTGTGCGTCGTGTTTCCTTGGCCTGGGGTGGTGGTGGTGGCCGACTCGCTGCTCTGACCACACCACCCTCACACACCTCGCCAAGGACTGAGGGAATCGTGATCAGTAATCGTAGCGATCTCATAATCTGTTGCACATTTTGATGTGATCATATCTAATTGAGTAATTGCATAATGATTACTTGTAATCGTAGTGTAACTAATTGCGTTAAAAAAAATGGTTGAATTATATCACCTTTGAAATTATTAAGAGTTTAGAGATTTTAGAGGTAAAGTGTATGTGTTCTGATGAGCAGCAAATAAGGTTGACTATGGCTTTTGATGAGAGACACGAAACAGACGTCAACATGGCATGTGATTTCCTTTACCCTTGGCGAGAGCAGCAGACGTCTCTGATTACCCTCCCCTGCGAGTACCCGACTGTCCGGACTGACCTCACCGGCTGTTGTTGAAAGGTTGATTACTGTTGTCAGGAAGAGTTCCGCCCTGATCTCTGTTTTCCAAAAGATGAAAACTTTCAAAAACATATAAAGGTGATGTGGAATGATCAGAATCTATTAGCTGTTCTAAGTCTTCTTGATGCATTGGCAGGGACCCACTGGTGGTCCAAGTCTTGTCTTAGATATAGACATTTGAACTGACATGAAGAAAAGTAATACTTTTGTGTCCGTGTGAAAAGTAATCGCAAAGTAATATATTACATTGTAAAAGTAATTGTAATCGTAATCATTCACATTCCTAATGTCTGTAATCGTAATCAGAACCTTTACAAGTCATCGTAATCGATTATAATATTAATATGCCCTAAACCCGCTTCTCACGCTTATCAACCTTTACTGCTTTCACGGACAAGTTTTTCTACTCCCATTAGTGCATGTTCGCTGGTAACTACTGATGGTGATCTGGTTTCTTGGTTGAACGTTGGGGTATGCTCACGGTAATGAGGTAGATGTAGCTAAGAAAGAATTCACCATTCTCAAAGGCTGCTTTGCAGTTATGTATGTATCGCAATCTCGTATCGATTCAGATGTGAGACGACTTTTTCGTTAGAAATACTTTTTGGGGTGCTGGATGCCCTGTCATCCATGGTATGCGTGAGGTTCTCATGGCCAAGATGATCTAGGAGACTCGGTCACTTTTAACAGACTCAATTAAATTATCTCTCTAAGAATGCACCCCGGGATGGCAGGTCAGTGGACTGCATTATTTATGTAATTGTGCCGCTACACATTTAATTTCGTGCGATAATGCTGTTTTGTTATTTCGCCGCTGATAACTGTCGAATATGCAAATGAATTTCATTTAAAGTTCATTAACTGGATGTGGATATGTGATGTTCGTTGCTGTACATGCTAGTGTGCGAGAAATTCCACGAGGGCGTGTATATGATGTCGATCCTTCACGCTCTGGTAGCGCCACGGAGCTCATATGAAAGTGATCATCACGCTCCAACTACGCCTAAAAAGTCGTCATATATTGCTGTGCAATGTGAACATTCACATGCTTAACCGTCTGAAAACTGGCCAGAATTTGCTACCAGGCGATATATTCTACATTTTTCTGGCACTGTTTTCAAGTGATGCCCCTTATAATCTGGCGGAGGAAGACGCTTGCCCAAAAATTGTTTGAGATGTGAAGCTGCACTCCGGCGATTATAATTGAGCTGCAGACACCAAGAGACCGGCCGGGCGAGCACGAAAAACACCGTCGGGTCTTTCACGGCAGGCGTCTCCTCCACTCACCCGAGCCTCGGACTGTGGATAGTTTAATGAGGGAACTCCACCTCTTTCATTAATTCCTAGCAATAATCATTACCATTACGATATCAAGATCCGACGTTTCTTGTAGTCAGTTGCATTATACATAATGGGGGGGTAATATTCGACATCATAGAGTACATTTAGGAAGAGAGGGTTGTTTACTGTTGGGACGTTGGCGGTGGGCGGAGCTTAGCGGCCCGTCCAACCAATGAGCCCAGAAGCTACAGCAAGAGCCGCGCGGTACCTGCCAGAGGTTGCCACTCACAGTTTATTGTGATACAAGTTCAGCAATTTAAAGACCTTCTTATCCATGATTATTAATGCATACACCAAGTTTCAGCATTCTGATAAGTAATGTGTGTACTGTCAGTAGCTTAATATTGATGATAAAGGAAGTCTACACGATGTATTAGCAAGGTGGTGGTCTGTCTGGGAGGCTACCCCCTCACTAAGGCAAAGGTCAAGTTCTTTGCATTTTAAAGTTTTATTTGAAAATTAAAATGAAGTAATGTAGTAAATATCGCCACACCCTCGCGACAAACAACGTGCGTTGATAAGTCTTGTGAAGATAGAGGACTGTCTTAATTCCCTACAATTCCCCGTAGCCCTTATATCAACCCCCCTTCCCCCCGCATCGCTCACCCCCAAATCCCCATTGCCGCGGGCGGAGTGAAGATGGAGATATTCCGAAAACTGCAAACGAGAAATTTAATCTTATTTTCTTAACTGTCCTTTTATATGTAGAAAAGGGGTTAATACTATACATGAATTATGTGTTTGTATGAGATTGTATATAAAATATAAATAATGTCATAAATATAGCAGTAAAGATATAAAAATGAATGAAATATCGAGGTTGGGCGTCGGACAAAAACTGAGCTTGGGTCCTGGTGGGGTCAGTCAGTGAGGCCTGAGCCAGCCCCGGGAACGCATCTCCGGGATCCGTCACCCGGACCTTCTGCAAAGTTTTGCCACCTTTTTAAGCATGCTGTTTAATATTTTCTAAGGATCTTCTCGCATGCTTTAGAAGTGATTACTTGAAGATATTTATGAGTGCATCGTGCAGCGCTTGGATGGTGTCTGAGTGGAAAATCAGAGCCGGGATAAAAAGTTGAGTGAAGCAGTGTATCCTATGCGTCTTGTCCATACTCTGTTGTTGGGGCTGGAAATGCGCGTGTGAATTTTGTTTGTGAAGATTTTAGTGAGTGTTAGTGAGCGACTTTTTACTGAAGAAGGATTTACTCTTGGATGATATTGCTGAGGATATTTGCGACATGAAGGTAAGTTAGTGATTTTCCTAGTTTTACGTAGTTTGTACCAGTTTCGAGTCGCAAATTTGACGAACGCGGAAAACTATTAGTATTGAAAATACGTTAATTACCATACTTAAGGTAAACTAAGGGAATATAGCTGTCACCCAAATAGCCAAACGATGTATATTTGTAATAAAAAGTGATTTGGAGAAGTTTGTTAACAGCCTCAGTTCGAGTAGAACCCTTGTGTTTAGCCTACCTGAGGGCGGACAATGTCGCACTTGATGAAATTGGTTTGCCGAGGTAGAATCATAACTTCTGAACGAAAACAAGTGATATAAGATAGCTCATCAAGACCAGCCTTTCTTCAGATGTGTGAGGGTGTCTGAAAGATCCAGGCATATATGGAGTTTTTCATCATAATCACAGTATTAGTGTCTATGTTCAGAATTGTTAGATATTTACGTTTATCTTAGAATTAAGCAACTTTCCATTAGTTAAGTGTGAGATGTTAGTTGGTTAGAGAAAATGTATTCCTTTAAAGCAAAGGCTTGTGAAGTATTTGAGATGCGGTCGAGCAACAGGTCTCGAGTCAATAGATACACTCAAGGTGTATGTTGTCAGGTCAGGGTCGCACATTCGTTCAATATTTAGGCTGTTTTTAGTTTTTAAAAGTGGTCACTCAGCTCTGTGACAAAATGTTATCGTTATTTGTTGAAAATGTCGGTCGATTCGACGTCAAACTTGATGATGAGATCAGGTGTGTGGCGATGGTTGTTCCGAGTAAATTAACTATTTTATTCATTTTTGTTTGGGTATCAGTAAGTTTATATATTGTTTTAGTAAAGTGTGATGCTTGTTTGGTAGTGATGGTGCGCTAGTATTCAGCTTGACCTTAGCACAGTAAAAACTTGAGGGTCTGTTTATGATTAGAATGAAGATGAGCGTTAACGCAAAGCAGCAAGCAGCGCGTCTTCCGGTAAGATTTTATATCGAAACTTCTATGTATACATCTTGAAAGATATTGAATATCTGACTCAAATTTTGAAACATTTACAGTACAGTTTAATGGGATATTTGTTTGATAAATTTCTTGATATTATTAAAGATTGTTGCAGTGACCTAACGAGTTGAAGTTTGTCATCTGATCAGTGGATTACATTACATTTCCGTGAAGGAAGATTCAGGTGAACTTGGGAACCGTGGAGTGTTTTTGAATTCTAAGATGTTGAAACATTTGAATGCAATATTCATTACACTGATTAAGTTACCGATGATATATATTCATTCGTTTACGGTTTTCCGTCAGAGTTTATCAAGTGCAGTTGTCTTACACACCATCCATTACAAACAATGCTGTAAACAGCATTAAATATGGCAAAGTGTATGTGTGGAGTGTAAATCTTAAAGTTCTGGGGAAGCCGAACATGTGGAGCTATTTCACTGTAAGGTGCTCATCCAGCACCAGCAATCCCGTTTAACAAACTGAATTCCGAAACTCCAACCTCCTGCGTTGGTATTATTAAACCTGACTGTATACTGTTTGGTAGGACTCTGTCAGTTTAGGCTACTTCACATGTCAAGAGGTTACCTATATCAGCTGCCAGACTTAAAGGCTGTTACGTGATTTGAAAAGTGATTATAGTTGTTTCGTGTGTAGAAGTGCTAGCGTAAACTGTAGTATGGCTTTGCTTGTATGTCAGGTCAAGAATAAAGTATGGCGTGTAGGAGATACGTATTTTTTGTTGTTTAGCCTAAAGTGTGGTGTGGAGCTGTTTTACTTGTATGTTGAATCAGGAATGAAGTGTGTCGCGGAAGACTTGTGTAATTTGTATTTTAGGTCAAGAATGAAGTGCAGCGCGATAATGTGTATTGTCACTGTGAACTCCAGAACCAAGTGTGTCTTGGAGTTGGAGAGTTGGATAAAGTCTACGTATGTTGTGCATTCCGGTCTGGAGGAAGAGGATTTGGGCTGATAATTATTCTGTAGGGAGCATAAGGCGGTCATGAATATTTTTTGTTGGTGGTGAGATTTAATTAAGGTCACTAAATAACGGAGGCCTCCCAACTCTGACCTGGTGTTGAACTCGGTGCACACCGTCCACACACACAGGCACATACATATCGTTACACGGATGTACGTACACCCACATATTGTTGACGTGAACGCATGGAAGTTGATTGTATGATCCACCTGATATTAGAAATGAACTTTTATTATATCGCTTGACAAAGTATTTTCGAAGTCTAAAGGCATGTATATATTATCGGAATGAAAATCTTGAACTAAATAGTTCTCTGTCATGATACCACAAGTATTAAAAAGTCTTAAGATATCTAGTATAATATAGAAACATTAGCAAAGGCAGAGTACACATAGGCGGCGATGGTTACGGTATCCAGTCCCAAAGCAATATTACTTCTTTTTCTCTTGAGACTAGCAACTGTTCGGCTTTAATGGATTTTTATATACATATGAATGATAATTGATCAGAATTTTAGCATTTGTAGTTATTGCTTGGTTGATTACCTAACATAGGCTAGAAGTGATGTGGACAATGTCGAATTGTTTGCTTTTGAGATGTGTATCATTTGTGGTTATGTTGCCTGGTGTGTAACCTGGCATTACATTTCATACCCCGTTGAAGGCCTGTAACTCCATAAGTACACGAAATAAGTGGAGTTTGGGTCGCTATGCAATTGCTGTATATCGCTCATACGTAGGTCATGAGCGAAGTGCCTGGTTTTAACGCTCTTGTTGTGTAGCCGTCGTTCTTTGCAGCTGTTTAATGTGACTTTGAGGTACGCTAGAAGGGTTAGAAAAGGTGTTGAATCTAGTTGGTCAAAATAGAAAGAAAAGAAAAATGAACGAATGGGATTTAGTTGAAATTATATTTGAGAAACGATAAAGGTTGTATGGTAAATAACTTGAGAATGCTTGAGAAGCAGTCGCACAAATATTATAATGCAAGAGAATAAGCCGGAGAAGTATAATGATAAAACGACTGAAAACCGTTGAGATAACGCTTTCGAGCCAGCTCTTAGCAAGTAGGAAAGTCGTGAGAAACGATCGTGTAGCTGTGTCAGTAAAAGATAAACTACTATTGATATAAATACAGACGCAGATTATTTTTGTATAAATATATAAAAGCATTTTGAAGTGTATGGTGTCAGCGAGTTCCTTTTATTACAGAAGTGGCTGACCGGGACAACGTGAAGGCCTCATATCGTCCAATTGTTGAAAGTGTATAGGAGCAAATATCACACACACACACACACACACACACACATA
>JAUTXX010545801.1:0-10484 GCA_032273605.1 Panulirus laevicauda | reverse complement strand
ACCCCTACACCTGCCCCCTGACCCTGTCACTGGTGCCAAACCCCTACACCTGCCCCCTGACCCTGTCACTGGTGCCAAACCCCTACACCTGCCCCCTGACCCTGTCACTGGTGCCACGTCCCCGAAGCCTATCTATATCCATGGCACTGGTGCCACGCCCCCTACACCTGCACCCTTGACTCTCGTACTTGTACCACACCCACTACACCTGGCGCTCGTGCCACGCCCCTCATGCCTGCTCCCTGGCCCCAGTGCTGGTGCCACCTACGCCGTCTACACCTGCATTCTTATCCTAGCTGTGTTGCCACACCCCTTCACCTTTAACTCTGACCCTGACACTGGTGCCAGCCCCATACATCTACATCATAACCCTGGCAGAGGTGCAACATCCCCTTCACCTTCAACCCTTACCCTGGCACTGAGGCCACGCCCCCTACACCTGGCCACTAATCTTGGCAGTGGTACCAAGCCCCGTGACGTTACACCCTTGACCCTGACGCTGTGTCCACGCCCAGTACACTTACACCCCTGACCATTTACCAGTACTATTACCATAGCTATTGTCAGAGCCATATCCATCACCACCATCATTACCACTGCTCTTACGAGAGCCAAAACCATCAACACTACTAATACCAATGCTACTACTAGAGCTACAACCATTTCCACCACCATTATCACTGCTACTATCAGAGCCACAACCACCATCACCACCATTACCACTGTTACTATTAGAGTCGAAACCGTCACCTCCACCATTACCACTGCCACTGCCACAGCCACAACTATCACCACCATCATTACCTTCACTACTATCTAAGCCAAAAAAAATCATCACCACCATTACCAATGCTACTAAAAGAGCCACAACCATCACCAACACCATTACCACTACTACTATCAGAGCCACAACCACCGTCACCACAATTGCCATTGCTGCTACCAGAGGCACAACCATCACCACAACCATTACCACCGTTACCACCCGAACAAAAACCATCATCATCACCATTACTGTTGCTACTACCACAGCAACACCCATAAACACCACCAGTATCACTACCACTAACACCTCAACAACCATCACTACCATAATCACCAATGCTGCTATCGGAGCGACAACCATCATCACTATAATTTCCACTACTACGACCAGAGCCACAAACATCACCACATTCATTACCACTGCTACTAATAGACCATAAACCATCACCACCACCCTAACACTGCTAATACCAGAACCATAACTACCACAACCACCATTACCACTACCACTACCAGAGCCACAACCATCACCATCACTATTACCACTATATTTACCAATGAAGCAACTATCACAACCACCATTGCTAATGTTACTAACAGAGCCACAACCAGCATCACAAACACAACCACTACTACTCTCAGACCCACAGCCATCACTGCAACCATTATCACCCCTACCACAAGAGCCACAACCATCACCACCACTAGTATCATTGGTACTACCACAGCCACAGACATCATCACAACCATTACCACTGTTACTATCACAGCCACAACCATCATCACTGACAATACCACTGCTACTACCACAACAAAAACCTTCACCAACACCATTACCACAACTACAAAAAACAACCTCAATCATCACCACCACAATAACCATTGCTACTCCTCGAACCAAAGTCATCATCTCCATTACATCTGCTACTGTCGGAGCCACAACATTCAATGATACCATTACCACCGCTAGTACCAGACCAAAACCATCACTACAACCATTACCACAGCTCCTGCCAGAGAAATAATCATCATCACTACCAATACCACTGCTACTATAAGAGCAAAAACCATCAACTCTACCATTACCACTGCAACTACCGCAGACACAAACATCATCAACACCATTGCCATGCTACTACCATAGCCATCATCATCAACATCACCATTACCACTGCTAATATCAAGGCCACAACTACCATAGCCACCATTAGCAATGCTACTACCGGTGCCACAACCATCACTGCCACTATAACCACTGCTACTACCACAGCGAGAGCCATCATCACCACAATTACCACTCCTACTTCCACAGCCAAAACCAAGGCCACCACCCATTACCACTGATACTACCAGAACCACAATCACCATCACCAGTACCATTGCCACTACAACTACAACGGCCGCTAACATTACCACCTTCATTAACACTACCACTATCAGAGCCAAAACCACCATCAACATCGTTACCACTGCCATCATCAGAACCGCCTCCATCACCGACAACGATACCACTGCTACTACTAGAGCCACAACCATCATCATCACCATTACCACTGCCACTGAAATAGCCAGAACCATCATCACCAACACTACCACTGCTACTACCAAGGCCCAAAACATTATCACAACCTTTACCACTGCAACTAATACAGCAACATCCATCACCAGCACTGTTTCCACTTTTTTTTACCAGAGACAAAACCATAACCATCACCATTATCAATGCAACGAAAAGAATTAAACCCATCATCATCACCATCATCATAAATACCAATGCGACTACCAGAGCCACAACCAACTTCACCAGCTTTACCAATGCTACTACCAGATCCACAGTCACCACCACAATCATCACCACCATTACCACTTCCAAACCACTATCACAACCATCATCACCACCAATACCACTGCTACTGCGAGAGCAAAAACCATCACCACCAACATTACCACTGCTACCATCAGAGCCACCTCCATCATCACCACCAATGCAACTTCTCCTACCACATATATAACCCTAACCACCACCAATACCACAGCTACTAGTAGAGCCACAACCATCACCACCACCATTAACACTGCTACTGTTACAGCTACAACCATCATCACAACCATTACCACTGCTACTCCCAGAGTCAAATCCATCACCTCTACCATTACCACTGTTACCATCAGAGCCACCTCCATCACCACCACCAATACGACTGCTCCTAGCACAGCTACAACCATAACTACCACCAATACCACTGCTACTAACAGATGTGCAACCATAATAATCTCCATTACCACTGCCACTACTACAGCCAAAATCATCACCACCACTATTACCACTGTTTCTACTACAGACACAACCATCACCACCACCATTACCACTGCTACTAACAGAGCTAATACCATCATCCTCATTATACTGCCAGTACCACATCAACAACCATCATCACCACCATTAACACTTCTACTAACAGAGCCAAAGCCATCAACATCACCATAACCACTCTTACTCTCACAACCACAACCATCGCCGCCACAAATACCACTACTACTATCACAGATACAACCATCACCACCATCATTAACAATGAAACCACCATCATCACAATTACCACTGATAATACCAGAGCCACAACCATCACCATTACCATCACCACTGCTTCAACCAGACACAACCATCAACACCGCCATTACCACTACTACTACTACCAGAGCCACATCCATAAGCACCACCATCACCGCTGCCACTACCACAGCCAAAACCATCAGCAGCACCATTACCACTACTACTACCAGAGACACATCACCACCACTTTTACTACTATTACTACCAAAGCCACAACCATCACCACAAACATTGCCACTGCAACTACCCGAGCCACAACCATAATCTCTAACATCATCAGTGCTGCTATCAGAGCCAAAACCATCACCACCATTGCTAGTACCAGACACAACCACCATCTCCACCATTATCACTTCTACTACCACAGACTAAACCATCATCACCACCATTATCACTGCTACTACCACAGCCACAACCATCACCAACACCTTTACCACTGCCACTAATATACCCACAACCATCACCACCACCATTACCACTGCTATCAGAGCGATAACCATCATCAACACCACTACCACTACCACTACTAATACCACAGCCACAACCATCAACACCACCATTACCTCTGCTACTAAAAGAGCCACAACTATCACCAACACCACTACTACTACTACTATCAGAGCCACAGCCATCACCACCGTAACTGTTTCCACTTCCACAGCCACAATCATTACCACCACCATTTCCGATATTGCTACTGCAGCAACAACTATCACCACCTCCATTACCATTGCTACTGTCAGAGCCACAACCATCACCACCACCATTAACAATACCACTACTACTAAGAGAGCCGATTCCAACACCAATACCATTACCACTACCACAAGCAGAGCCAAAACTATCATCATCACCAGTGCCACTATTACTACAACGGCCACAGCTATCACTACCACCATTATCAATGCTTTTATCAGAGCCACAGCCATCACCGCCTACATTACTACTGCTAATTTCAGAGACAAAACCTACACCACTACCTTTACCACTGCTACTACTAGAGCCACAAAATCATCACCACCATTACTACTGCTATTACCACATCCTCAACCATCATCACCATAATACCACTGCGATTACCAGAGCCACAACTATCATCACCACCACTACCACTGCTACTATCAGAGCCACAACTTTCATCCCTACCATTACCTCTGCTACTATCATACCAGATACATCATAACCACCATTACCACTGCTACCACCATACCCTCAGGCACCACAACCACAAATATCACTGCTACTTTCAGAAGCACAACCAACACCTCTACCATTACCAATGCTACTACCAGAGCCACTACCGTCATCACCACATTAATCGCTTCTACTACCAGAGCCACAACCATCATCACCACCACCATTACCACTGCAACTACCAAAGCCAAAACCATGATCTTCATCATTACTACTGCCACTACCATAGCCACAACCAACTTTAAAAGCATTACCACTGCTACTATCAGAGCCACAGCCACCATCATCACCATTATCACGGCCAAACTACTGTCACAACCATCATCACCACCAGTAGCACTAAAATTACCAGAGCCACAACTATCATCACCAATATTACCACTGCTACCTTCAGAGCCACCTCCATTATCACCACCATTACGACTGCTCTTACCACAGCTATAAACATAACCACCAACAATACCACAGCTACTACCAAAGCAACAACCATCGCCACCACCATTACCACTGCTACTACCACAGCCACAACTATCATCACCACCATGACCAATGCTACCAACAGAGCCAAAACCATCACCTTTACCATTGCAACTGCTAACATCAGAGCCACCTCCATCACCACCATCAATACGACTGCTCCTACCACAGCTACAACCATAACCACCACCTATACCACTGCTACTAACAGAATTACAACATTAACACTACCATTACCAATGTCACTACTACAGCTACAACCATTACCATCACTATTACCACTGTTTCTACCACACACATCCATCATCACAATTACCACAGCTACTAACAGAGCCGACACCATCATCTTCATTACCACTGCCACTACCACAGCAACATCCATCATCACCACCATTACCACTGCTACTACCAGAGATAAAACCATCATCGCCAACAGTACCACTGCCAACTATCATTGCAAGAACATCATCACCACCGATACCCCTGTTACTAACAGAGCCACAACCATAAAAACCACCATTACCACTCCTACTATCACAACCAAAACCATCATCATCACCATTACCACTGCTGATACCAGAGCCACAACCATCATAATCACCATTACCACTTCTGCTTCCACAGCAACAACCATCACCGCCACTATTAACACTGCCACTACCAAAGCCACTACCATCACCATCACCACCACTATCAACACTGCTACTACCAAAGCCACAATCATGACCATCACCACCATTACCACTGCTACTAACAGAAGCACTGCCATCACTACCACTATTACTACTATTACTATCAGAGCCAAAACCATCCCAAACACCATAACCACTGCAACAAGAACCAATACCATCATCATCAATATTACCACTGATACTACCTCAGCGAGAACCATCACCACCACCATTATCACTGCAACTAACAAAGCAACAACCATCATCACCACCATTAACATTGCTACTACTAGAGCCAGATCCATCACCACCATCTTTATGACTACTGGTACCGGAACCACAAACACCACCACTAAAATTACCATTACAACTACCAGAACCACAACCATAACCACCACCAATACCACTGCCACTACCAGAGCCACAACCATCATTACCACCATTACCACTGCCACTACAAGAACCACAACCATCACCGCCACCATTACCACTGAAACTACCACATCCACAACCATAACCACTACTATTACCACTGCTTCTACCAGACACAACCATCACCACCACCAATACCACTACTACTACTAGAACCAAAACCATCATCATCAGCATCACCAATGCCAGTACCACAACCACAACCATCATCACCATCATTACCATTGCCACTACCACAGCCATAACCATCATCACCAACAATACCACTGGAACTACTAGAGCTAAATCATCACCATCACCATTACCACTACTACTACCACAGCCATACCATCATCACCACTATTACCACCGCTACTACCAGAGCCACAACCATAATCACCTTCACTAATGCTACTACCAGAGCCACAGCCAAAAGCACCATCATCACCTCTGCCACTACCACAGTCAAAACCATCACCACCACCATTACCACTACTACTACAATCAGAGACACAACTATCACCACCACTATTTCCACTGTTACTAACAGATCCAGAACCATCACCACCACCATTACCACTGCTACTATCAGGGCCACAACCATAATCACTAACATTACCAATGCTAATACCAGAGCCAAAAGCATAACCACAAACTTTACCATTGCTACTGCCAGAGCCACAAGCATCACTACCACCATTACCACTGTTTTTCTCCAGAGCCACAACCGCCATCCCCACCATCATCACTGCTACTATCACAGACTAAACCATAATCACCGCCACTACCGCTGCTACTACCACAATCACAACCATCACCACCACCTTTACAACTGCAACTAATATAGCTATAGCCATTGCCACCACCATTACCACTGCTATTATCAGAGACAGCCATCACCACCACCATTACCACTACTACTATCAAAGTCATAACCATCAAAATTACCATCACCTCTGATACTACAAGAGCCACAACTATCACCAACACCGCTGCTATTGGCAATACCACAGCCACACCAATTATCACAACCTATATCACTGTAACTACCAGAGCTAAAACCATCACCACCACTATTAACACTACTGCTATCAGAGCCACAACCATGACCACCATCATTACTCTTGCTACTACCAGTGCCACAATCATCATCACCAACTTTTCCACCGCTACTACCAGAACCGCATTCACCATTACCTCCATAACTACTACTACGACCACAGCCAAAACCATCATCACCACCAAAACCACTGCTACTATCAGAGCTACAACCATCATCACCACCATTACCACGACTACTAACACAGCTACAACCATCATAACAATCATGAACACTGGCATTAACACAGCCACAACCATCACCAAGACTATTACAACTGCTACTATCAGAGCCACGACCTCCACCACCACCATTATCAGTGCAACTATCAGATTCATAGCCATCACTAACCACCATTACCACTGCTAGTAACAGTGACACAACCATCATCATCATCACCATTTCCACTGCTACTACCAGAGCCACAACCATCATCAGCACCATTAACACTGCTACTATCAGAGTCACAACCATGACCACCACCATTACCAGTACTACTACCAGAGCCACAAACATACACCACCATTACCAATGCTAATACCACAGCCAAAACTATCATCACCACTATTACATGGATAGTACTAGAGCCACAACCATGACCACCAGCATTACCATTGCTACTACGAGAGCCACATCCATAACAAACGCAGTTACCACTGCCACTACCAGAGACAGTCCCATCATCATCACTACTCTCACTGCTGCTATCAAAGCCATAACCATCACCACCATTACAACTGCCACTCCCACAGCCACAACTATCACCATCATTACAACTCCAACTACTACACCCAAAACCATCAACACCACCATTCCAGATGCTACTCCCATGGCCAAAACCACCATCAACAACATTAAACGTGCTACTACCAGAGCCGCAACCATCACCACCATCATTACCACTTCTATTGACAGCCAAAACCAGTATCATCACCATTGCCACTGCTACCACCAGAGCCATCACCATCAACACTACCAATAGCATTGTTATAACCAGAGGACAACCATCACGACAACAAATGCCACTGCCACTAATGAGAGCCAAAACCATCATCATCACCATTACCACTACTACTACCAAAGCGACAACCATCATTACCACCATTACCTATTCCACAAATACAGCCACAACCATCACCACCATTATTACCAGTGCTCGTTCTTGAGTAAAAACTATCACCACTATCATTAGCACTTCTAATATCACAGCCACAACCATCCCCATCGCCCTTACCACTGCTACTACCAGAGCCACAACCATCATCATCACTATTACCACTGTCACTAACAAAGCCACAACCATCACCACCACCATTACCACTGCTACTACAAGAGCCTCATCCATTATCACCACGATTACCCCTGCCACTCCCAGAGCCAAAACTATCACCGCCACCATCACCATTATTACTATATGAGGCTCAACCACCAACACCAACACTACTACTGCTAATTTCAGAGCCACAGTCATCACCACTACCATCACCACAACCATCAGCACCACCAGTACCACTGTTACTATCAGATCGAAAACCATCTCCAACAACATTACCATTGCCACTACCAGAGCCACAACTATCACCCCTCTCCCATCATTACCACTGATGCTAACAGAGCCACAACATTCACATTACTACTAAAACCACAACCATAACCACCAACACCACCTCCATCACTACCACAGCTATTAATAGAGACAGAACCATGATCACCACCATTACCACTGCCACTAAAAGAGCCACAACCATCATCACCAACATCACCATTGCTACTAGAAGAGCCATAACAATCATTACCACCATTACCACTGCTACTCTCAGAACCCCAATAAACATCAATATCATTACCACTGTTTTCACCAGAGCCACCTCCATCACCACCACAATACTACTGCTACTCCCACAACACCAACACCAACACCAATACCACTGCTAGTACTAAAGGCACAACCATCATCATCTCCATTACAACTGCCACTACAATACCTAGAACCATCATCACCACTGTTACCACGGTACTACCAAATCAACAACCGTTATCACAACCATTACCACCTGCCAATAATACAGCCACAGCCAAAACCACCACTTTACCACAGCTTCTACCAGAGACATAGCCTTCACCACCACCATTACCACTGCTACTACCAAAATCAAAACTATCATCATCATTACTACTGCTAATGCCACAACCACAACCATAACCACCACCAATACCATTGCTACTAACGAAGGCACAACCATCAGCACCACCATTACAACTACCAGTACAAGTGCCAGAACCATCATCACCACCGTCATAACTTACTACCAAAGCCACAACCAATATCACCACCATTACCACTGCCACTACTACAGCAATAACTATCACCACCAGTATTACCATTGCTTCTACCAGACACAACCCTCATCACCACTATAACTACTGCTACTATCAGAACCACAACCATCACCAATACCACTACTATTGCTACAACCAGAGTCACAACAAGAACCACCACCAATACCACTGCCACTACCAGAGTAACAAACATATTCACCATCATTACCACTGCCACTACAAGAGCCACAACCATCATCATCACCATTACCATTGATACTACCAGAGCCACAACCGTTACCACCAATATCACTGCTGCTACCAGAGCCACAAACATCATCACCAACACTAACGCTGTCACTAAAAGAGCCACAACCATTATCACCACCAATACCACTGCTATCACCAGAGCCATAACTATCACCACCACCATTACCACAGCTACTATCAGAGCTACAACCTTCACCCCTATCGTTACCACTGCTACTACCAGAGCCATCACCATCATCACCATAATTACCTCTATTGAGAACAGAGCCATAACCATCAACACCACCACCATTAACACTGTTACTACTAGAGCCAAAACCACCATCACCACCATTAGAACAGCTACGACTACAGCCACAACCGTCATCGCCACCATTATCACTGCTACTACCAAAACCACAACAAGCATCACACCGTTACCACTGCTACCACCACAGCCACATCCATCACCATCAAAAATACCACTGCTTCTACCACAGCCAGAACCATTACAACCACTAATAATGCTGATACAACCAAAGTCAACACCATCATCACCACCATTACAATTGCCACTAAAAGAGCCAGAACCGTCACCACCACCACCATCACCACTGCTACTAACAAAACTGGAACCATATCACCACCATTATCGCTACCACTACTTCTGCCACAACCAACTAAT
>JAUTXX010545800.1:0-19735 GCA_032273605.1 Panulirus laevicauda | reverse complement strand
AATGGATAGAACAAGAGAGTGAGATTTGCACAGACCAGCCTATTATTCTTAGTACTTGCTGAGCTTCCTCTAGTCACTCAATGTCGCGGGTCAGGAGCCACGAATGTACTGGTGCTTAGTAGAGTTTATCCGACTATCGTTCTTGTGATATCACACAAGACTGATTAGAAATATCAACGTTCATGAGATGAATTGGGACATGTAGTACCCTGATCACCTTGTGTCTGGATTGTGTCAAAGTCCTTTTATTCCCGTCTCAAATGATCTGAGCATCACACATTCCCTTTTACGTAAGGGTTTTTGAAGTAAAACCTAAAGGACTAAGGTTTAGCTAAACCAGGTTGTGAGCCGAGCGTATACTCATAAAGTTACTGAAATAGTTCATGATTTGTCCCTAGAGTTTTTCGCCTTGCGTTTCTTTATTCGTAAGTCCCTTTTGGACTTAATATTCTATACAACTTTAATTGTAGAAGGAGTAATCATGTGAACCCCATCTTTATATCAGGAATATTAACATATTAATAAAGGCAATAACCAGTATAACTACTAGAAAGAAAGAAGAAACAATAAAGAATATTTCTCCCCGTGTTGTGGGGCAAGTCACTGGCAATACAACTGCACGAAAGAAAACGGAAGAACCCAATAAAAAAAACTGTGTGTCCCTCCCCTCCCCCGTCAGGGTAGACAATATTATTATTACCTTCTACTTATCTCTGATATGATCGTCAATAACGTCCCTGCTGCGTGTGATTCATCCTGGATTGTCAGCTTAGTTGCAAATGGGACTGGTAAAGGTATTGGATCCTTGTCAGGACCGCTTTGTCCCATCAGTGTACACAATCATCGTGCCAGTGTCTCCCTTTCGAGATGTCACTGAAGGATTCCCCTGTGCTGTATGCACTGGGATTTGATTCTTCTTACTTTTTTTTCCATACTTTTTTTCGTACATATTCGCCGTTTTCCGCGTTAGCGAGGTAGCGTTAAGATCAGAGGACCTAGCCTTAAAGGGAATATCCTAACGTGGCCCCCTTCTCTGTTCCTTCTTTTGGAGAAGTAAAAATGGGAGGGGAGGATTTCCAGCCTCCCCGCTCCCTCCCCTTTTAGTCGCCTTCTACGACACGCAGGGAATGCCTAGAGTTGAACCAAACGATGGAGGTGCAACTTTGATTGTCCCCAAGAGAAGAATGAGTTTGTGGTTAGATATTCTCATGTGGGGAGATTTGGGTCATTTTTGTGATACGTTGAATGTCGTATTACATCTGTGTCTTAGCAGAAGCTACGGGCAAAATTCACAGAATGTTTCAAACACAAACACACACACACACACACACACGCACGCACGCACGCACGCACCCACACACACCACACACGTTAGTCAGAGGAAGCTGCTTTTAGCGAAGGCCTGGATGTTTGTGACCTCACCTTGACATGTCCAAGAAGTAATTGAGAAAGATAAGGATTACATTTTGAATCATGTGGAAGTTAAAGTTTAAGGTCAAATGATAGAAATAATGAGAAAATGAAATGGTCCTGCGGAACGAGAGATGTGTTAGTCTGAAGACAAATTTTTTTTTGCTTTGGTTACATTTCACGGTGGAAATGAAGGCTAGCCTGGTGTCGAGAGTCGGATTATATTCATAATCAGGATGAAAAATTCACTGAAAAACGGGATTTCTTCGAGGCGTAAAATCAATGTGATTTGACCAGGATCATCGGCAGTGGGAGGAGGTGATATATTATGATATTTGTGGACACTTGGCCAGGCGATTAACACCAGTACTATAGAGTGATGACATTGTTTCTGTGTTCGGATCACTTACATCATAGTAGTCTCGTGCTGTGTGTCATTCAGCCAGTGAGATGTTCGACACACACACACAGTTACATCCTAACCAAGGGGGAAAAAAAACGATGCATTAGTATATCTTTTGTCAAAATTGTCTATAACGATCATAAGTAATATGTTTAAGTAAGCTGATATTTGAATGCATTGCGTGATATCGTATTTGAGAAATGCTGCATCATTATGTAGCACCGGAAAAAAAAAAATTAAGTGTATTCATGAAGAGCTGTATTATAAACTGGAAACAAATAAAAAGTAACTATTTCCAGTTTTGTTACTGACACTTGTGATGATCCCACATGAAAGGGTGGCTGCGTCACAGGGATTGTAAAACTGTAATCCTGAAAATAATCATATGGTTTAATTGTTTTTATTTTGATTGAGACTCTATTGTCCCTTTCCTGAATAGCAGTTATTTTGTCCACTGTATCGTCATTTAGCCCCTTCTTTTTTGTGTGTTTTCAGATTATGGTCGTTGTTTTTGTTTGGGCAGCTTGTCTGTAGGCGGAAAGGTGTGTGTGTGTGTGTGTGTGTGTGTGTGTGTGTGTGTGTGTACATACGATAACAGTCTTATCTATGGATACCTCCGGCCCCAGTCATGACCAACACGAATATATCATCGCCAGTTAACCAGTCACTCATTCTTCTTTATTCTTGCCTCTCTTTACCAGGTATAACATTGAAAAATGAATTTTAGAACTGTGGAATTAAGAAATGAAGTATGCACTGAATTTATATGGAATTTATATATATATGGCCAGGTGTTGGGAGTCAAATCCCTCTTAAAACTGACAGTCATATTTTTAAATTGTAAATATATTTTCATATGTAAGTGCAGAGGTATCCACCTCTGCACTTAAAGCGATTTGTTATGATGTTTAGGTGAGATATAATTCTTATGGGCTGGTCTGTATCCCATGAGAATTTTATTTGTGAAAGAGGAAACCTTTGCAATACGTATCTGGAACGGAACGTATCGTAATGGCTTGACTGTCTGAAAAAATCATGAAAAGCATCTTAGTGGACATGAAATCTTCATGAAGTATCATACTTCCCATACTTATAGTAAGAATTTTTTTTCTAAGTCTCCTTTCTTCAAATTTGGAATAGTTTTGTATATGTCGAAGGATTTGAAGTTACACAAGGTTGGTAAAACTCATTGGATTAATCAGCTAAATTGAGCTTTTGTTTTAGTATGGTATCAAGGCATAAACAGATTTTGATGCATTATACAATGTTTAGAATTATTATGTCATTGAGTACAGAAACTGAACAGTTCCCCATAAACCCATGCCTATACCGTGTAGTGTCTGCAAAAAAAAAAAAGACCTTGTCCGCTCCCGTATATTTTCAAAGGCGATAAAGGGTAAAGTTTATTGTCGGTACATACATCTGACGCTTTCAGGGTTAAATCATTGTACATCTGATCGCTAAGACTAGTGATTCTAATGGTGTGAGCACAAGCATCTCGCCTCAGTGAGCCTCAGGTTATCTTGATGAAAGAATGTTCTAACTTTAATTCTCCTAGCTGCCGCTTCAGTTTGGGATTTTCTCTTCTGGGAGTTATAGTTTTTCCACCTTTACTTCAATAGGGTTGGCTGGTACCTTTCTAAGAAGAAGGCCTGAGTCCTCGCCTGGAGGCAAGAAAATGTGGGTACACGTGAGATGTATAGACACAGTGGGCGTTCATAACGCACGATCAGGCAGCTGCAATTACCAGCGCCCTTAGCCATCCTGATAATGTTATCCCGCCACTAAAACCTATCCCTGGTCGTCCTAGGAAGACTTCTAGATCTACAGATAAATTTCCTAAGACGAGAAGAATTGAAACAAACCAGCATTTCAGCCGCGGAATTCAAGAAAAGTCCAAAACCTCTGGGAAACGTTTCTCGCAAATCTATTCATCATCGCTGCAAACGTACCTCCACATTCCCTCCCGTAAGCCAGGTATCAAAACTCTGCTCATGAAGATGAAGCGCAAACAACTTGCATTTGCAAAGGGGTGCAAGGCCTGGAGTGAGCAACAATGGAATGAGGTTATGTTTTCCGATGAAAGTTCCTTCAGTTGTGTGCGGTCGAAGCAGGGGAGGATGAGGAGGCCTAAGGGTACTAGCCGGTATGACTCTCATTTCACAATGAAGACAGTGAAACACCCAGATTGTGTGATGATCTTGGGTTGTTTTAGTGGTTCGGTGGGTAGGGGAGCATTGTACTTCTTACCCAAAAAACACCCATGAATGGAGAATGGTAAATTAAGGTGTTAGAGGACCATCTGCTTCCTTTTGATGATGTTCACGGGTGTGATCACTTTATACTGGATAGTACCCCCTACCATAAGGCTTGAAAGGTGATGCAATGGTTACTAGAGAGAAATATTCCACTGCTGGAGTGGCCTGGGACTCTCCAGACCTTAACCCAATCATGAACTACTGGAACCAGATGAAAGTCAAGCTTACTTCCTGCAACACCTCATCGTTGTCTTGTTTTAATCAGGAGATCAAGACCCTATGGACCCAAAACATGGACCTAGAATTCTTCAGGAACTTTGCTAATCTCGTGTCCAGATGTTTGCAAAGGGAAATGACCCTTTGCAGACGTCTGGACATCTCAACTTTAGCCTCCATTATGTAATCAAGGTCAAAGGAGAGATTCAAAGTACTAAAAGGTAAGTGTATCATCGTCTTTGAAAATATATGGGAGTGGACAATTTTTTTTTCCGGACATTTTATAACAAACGTACTATCAGCAGAGGATACGGTTTGATAGGCAGAAGTTAGCCAATCAAAATACGTCTTATTACATTTGTTATCACACAAGATAGATGGTGCTGCCTGCCGTAGTATAAACAATGACAGATATTATGATGCGTCATGTGTAATCGCCCTTTCGTCAAGTATCTTTAATTGTAACTAAAGTCGCCTATACTCCGAAACTTTCTCAATCATTCTTTTCCGTTTGAACTATCAATTCTTATATGAATAATTTGATTCGAGTTTCTTGCTTAGAAATGAACCGACGATCGTAAGCACTGCTGCCCATATCAACATCGAGTTCACTAAGGGAAAATAAAATATGAGACACGTGTCAGTTGATTTTCAGATGATGATAAACCTGCCTTTTTAGGGGATGTCAGCTTGCATAGCATGTCTAGTAAAGTATATGAAGCCACACAGTTTCAAAGTCAAGCCGTAGAAGGGAAGAAACAGATTCTAAAGTTGTCAGAGCTCATAAAACATCAAAGGGTCGTAGTTGCCTACCAGGTACTGCATGGCTTAGCCGAAGAGAAGAGGCAGGCAAAATGTCAACTCGCCAGTATAAGTGTTGTATATACGTAGGAAAGGGAGACAAGCAAGAGTCACGGTGAAGAGAATAGGAACCGTATTAAGGGATGAGAGAAGGAGGGATGTTGATAAGGCACGCTACTCTTGACTGAGAATACCGAGAAGGAAGGTAGAGGAAGATCCTGTGTCCCGGACGGCCTGGGGTGTAATATGATCAGGAGACGAACCAACAACTTGAGAGGCTCCTCTGACGGAAATTACTCTCGACACCTGCATAGGTTCAAGTCCTTTCTTTAAGTTTGAAGTAGCTTTTTCGGTGATGGAAAAGTTACCAGAGGAGATCAAAGGCTTTATTATCATTTTCAATCACATTGACAGAGAGTCGAGGACTTCACATGTTTTCAGGGTCAATAACAAACTGATGTGGAATCTTATAAAGAAATATTGGATGTAACAGAATTGGATTAGATTATATCTACTTTATCAAAATGGAATTGAATGTCATCGTGTGATCTCGTATAACGAAAGTTATACTTGTGATCTGAAAGAAGACTTTTCGATTGAAAGTGATTAAGGGAATGTTCATCTGAGGAGAAACAAAGGCTTTTGAAATAGTAGAAGTCACAGCTGCAGGACGACAAATGGAAGAATCAAAACAGGTTCTTGATTTTATGGTAGGCTGAGCCAGGGCGTGTTTAACAGAAAGGAAGGTTGGTGTTCTTCACACGAAGGAGAAATAATAGATTTGTCATCACAGGCACAAGCTCTCAAACACAGTCCTCTAGGGTGCGAAGAGGGATCCTGTATAGTCCGTGTGCTTTACATGTCTCTGAAAGGAGGAAGGGTATTACTTTCTGGCGTTATGAGAACGTGGACAGGATCTTAGCGTGAGTGAGAGGGTAATCTGAAGAGCGTTTACAGAAACTGTCCAGTCAGAGAAGATAAGGATCGCAAGAGAAGTTTTTATATAAGCTGGAGAATAGTTGTTATCAGGGGGGACTAGAGAATACTATGTGAATATGTTGTTACGAGGGATATTCGTGGGTACGAAACAGGAACGTTCACTCACTGGGAGGTGAGTGAGGAGAGGTGACCACACTTCGATCTCATTACGGCAACGATTTAGAATAGAAACAAAGACTGAGTGAGAACCAGATGACGGGGAGTGTCTCCATGTTCTG
The DNA here is from genome assembly GCA_032273605.1 of Panulirus laevicauda. Classification (NCBI taxonomy): domain Eukaryota; kingdom Metazoa; phylum Arthropoda; class Malacostraca; order Decapoda; family Palinuridae; genus Panulirus; species Panulirus laevicauda. Next base: position 13,430 of record JAUTXX010545800.1, on the reverse strand, counting down.
CATACCTGGCCCCTGTCCTAGTGATATCAAAGGAAAGAGCGACCAGAACCATGGCTGAGGCGAAGAATACATAAGAAAGGGACGTATGTTTCCGTGTATGTGTGATGTTAAATGTAGCAAGTGACGGGAAACATGTCATCCACAGAAAACTTGAGAAACTAGTTGCAAATCTTAAATATTTCTAAAGTGTCAGAGTCGGTGTTCGGGTGGCGAATGGGAGGAAGTGTCAGAAGCGAGGAGACAGTTACAAGAAGGTGATCAGATCCTAATGGGTTTAGAATTCTATAGTAATAGTGGAGATGGCTTAAGATGAAAAAGATAATGAGTGTGTTAAACGTCCGATTGTGACCATCGGGAACATGAGTAGAATGTGTGATTTATTGTTGTACGTTCTTTTGAAGTTCCTTGTACGTAGGGCCTCAGGAAGTAGGAGAGACAGGATAACATAACCGGTTAGAGGACGTGAATAGTTGAAGAAAGAGAGACGAGTTGGTAGAATGATCCGATCATTAGGCAAGACAGTGGTCATTGCTTCGTTTATGTGGTATACATGAGGGAGAAAGAAGGGAGTTACATGTTAAGGTTGTCCAGATCCATTATATATTCTGACCACTGTAGAAAATAGGGGTGGCTGGCCCTGGCTGGTATCAGTGTTGTGCCACATACTCAGTGCATTCTTTATATGACGTGTGACTTTCACTTATGTCGCTCTTAGATTACCCTGCCGTGACGTAATCCCAGACTAACGTGTCTTTTAAAGATCCCACACTGCTCTGACCTGACCTGACCTCAACCCAGACTGTCCCATCATTCTGTCTTCATATTCATGCACGGAACTAACACGTTCTACGCCACGACGCCACCTCACCACTACCCCATCTGGTATTGATTTACTATGACTAAACGTAATAGTTTTCTGCAGTCTTCACACTACATCGTTCTTCCATGAGCTCACTCTCTCTTGATCTCACCTCATATCGTCCTAACCTGCTGATCTCACCTCATTCTCACCTGCTCTCACCCCATACTAGGCTGCCCTGCCTTGATGTAAAACACACCATTCTGTCTTAAACTTCCCGACGACATGTCCTAACATTGTCTCACATTTTCTATATCAGAGACTTGACAACATCCCTCCTGCGCTCAGTTCACACCCAGAACCTGACTACTGCCTAACATGTACAACACGTTGCTCTTTCCTAACGTCCCACCAGAATACCGACAAGTTATTCCGTCCTTACGTCAACCTTAAAATACACTGCACGTTGTTGTATCCTCGTTGTTCTGGCCTTACGTCACCTTACAATGCACTATACGTTGTTGTCCTTACTTGAAATACAGTATGCGTTCTTGTATCCTTAACGTCAGTGTGTCCTTACGATCTCACTCTTCAACCTCCCATCACTCCGGAGTGCTGGACCCCAGGCAAGCCCTTGAGTACTGCTTTTGTTACGCGCACCAGGTTCGTAGTGAGTCACTCAGGTTTTAGCTGCTATTCCTCGTGTACTGCGTCTGCCAACAAAGGCTCATTGATCAAGTGGTCGTTGATGAAGTGTCACTCTTAAATTTCAATTGGCCATTCAGAGGAAATTTAAGGATGAAAATATATACTCGAAAAATATATAACTTTGCCACTGACAGAACTGCTTCGCCTGGGTCACAAACCACTTATATCTTCGATTACAAACGTACCTACCGTTCTAAGATATACTAAGTTTTGCTCGGTGATTGTAGAGACAGTGCAGATACTAAAGGACCACACTGGTTCTGTCTGTTTGGCGTTAATACCCGCTCTGCGCTACTGACCTGATGGGAACTGAGCACAGTTTCTGTCAGTTTTGAAATGGTATGCCCACAGTGTGAGTCACCTGTGGAACGTACATCTCTGCGGAGAAGGAAGGAACAAGCTTATCGTTGATCGCTGAAAATGTGCGAAAAGCAGTCGTTCTAGATCTGTGTTCGTCCAGTAAACTCTAGAAAAATGAGACATAGTATATAGATAACATGAAATGTAGATTGAGTTCAGTACAAGTTTTACATGTCAGGGTGGCCATGATGGTTGACAAGGTGACCCGGAAGCGTATGTCTTTCCCGCACTACCACCCCTCCCCCAACCCCCCCCCCCCCCCCCCCCCCCCCCCCACCCACACACACACACACACACACACACACACACACACACACACACACACACACTCCCCCTTCCTCAACGAAGTTCGTGGAATCAGTTCAGTTGGCACTGAGGTGTTCCGGTGCCTGAGTAAATTAATCATATAACAACTCGGAAGCTCTTTGTTTACTTCGTTAATCATGTGTTTGTGTACTCTTTTTTGTCCTTTTTTTTTGCGTCAAAGGGAAGTATGTGGACACGGAAGTTAGCATGAAATATAGACGCTGAATTCATGGAAGATACGCGAACTTTTTATGCACGTGTGAGAACACTTCAGTAATGACTCACATTACCAGGACGTATTGTTTTATTCATTGAATAAGAACTGCAGACCACAGCCGCCCAGGGGAAGTACTCCCGCCTTGAATTAAGAGTGTTGAAATACATGCCACGAACTGTCTTATTCCCTTCCTGTCATTGGAGTACGTGGGAAGGACAAGATAACAGGAGACCTAATGGTCTATAATGAAGTTATCTGTCGTGTTAACCTGAAAATAATAGTAGATAAAAGGTAGTAAAGCGGTAAAGGCACCTCCGTACCCACCTCTCCCTCCGGCTCAACTGTGGACACGAAGGTATGAAAATACACCATGTGGTGATGGTACCAAGGTGGTGGTGATGGTGGTGGTGGTGCAAGCTCTAGGGCTAGATTCACTTAGGAAAAGACATCATCGAAGGTAAACTGGATTACTGACAGATTGATAGATATCACTGGAGTATGTGTGTCGCAGAGATTTGACGGTATGTATAGTCTCTTCAATGATTACATCCAACGTGGCTTCGATGAGGGCATCTGTCCGACACTGGAGCTACTTGAAATAGAGAGAAAAAAAAAGACTTCCTTGAGATAGCCTTAACCACACTTGCAATAGCATGGTAGAAAATCCTTTTGCACAAGAAAGATAACTGACGTCTGTAGATGAATGCTGGAAAATGTATAGATTGCGAGAGCAAATTAAGGTCTTTTGCAGAGGTATGTTTAGAAATGAATCTGCTGGAGGGATTGTTAGTGTTCACTCCTGGATGTTTGAGAAACGTGCACTGGAATTATTAAGAAACATTGCAAGAGAATTCGTGAGAGTCCCTGGACTTAGAATGCTTCAGACGTGTTTCACTGGCTCGTCAGAAAACCCTTTTGCCTTATGATGTTTGAAAAGCATCGCACCTGAACGTTTTAAGATCCATTGCACTACGGTCTTTGAGAATCCTTACACCAGAATGTTTGAGAATCCTCGCACCAGAATATTTGAGAATCCTTGCACCAGAATGTTTGAGAATCCTTTCACCAGAATATTTGAGAATCTTTGCAATAGAAGGACTGAGAAATTGTCGGTTAATGCCATCCAAGTACATAGGCATTAGGATGACAGAGAATCTTGTGTCAGAGCTGTGTGACATATAGGAAACACTAGAAACTGACAACGGATAAAAGTCACTGCAAATGAGTCTGATGATTATTGTTTCACTTGCTACATAAAGATTCATGGGAGAGCCATCGACTTAGAATCTAACATATATTTGTATTGGAAATAGGAGCTTCTGTCTTGAGGAAGGTTTGAATTTCCATACACTATAGTGTATCTGTTAAGGACTTCGCAGCACAGAAGTATTGTTAAACCTTTGCATTAGAAGGTCGACGATTTATTGCATCACTGTTGCAGATGTATTGCACGGTTGGTGTACAACTGTTGCACAACAAAGCAGAATATTCCGTGTAATATCTCAGTGGTTCTGTTTTTACATGGAGACATTGCCAGCTCTGATCTGGGATTCAGGTGCCACACAGCACCGATGGTGTGACTTTCGAGATCGTAACTTCTGCCTATTCCAGGATGTTTCCATCTGCCTATTCCAGGATGTTTGCCTCTACCTATTCCAGGATCTTTGCCTCTGCCTATTCCAAGATCTTTGTCTCTGCCTATTCCAGGATGCTTCCCTCTGCCTATTCCAGGATGTTTGCCTCTACCTATTCCAGGATCTGTGCCTCTGCCTATTCCAGGATCTTTGCCTCTGCCTATTCCAGGATGTTTGAATTCCTTATGTATTTTTTCCAGTTTCCTTTTGCTCCTCCCACTTTTCTGCCCTACTCTCCCATCGTTTCTAGCCTCCGCTCACCTTCCCTTACCTCAACTAAACCGCTGTTAACCTTCGTTCACTTTTCCTAACCTCTGTTTCCCGATCCTGACTTCCACCACCCATTTCCTAACCGACCCTGCTTCTCGTTCCAGTCTCCCTTTCTTCATTCGCACCCTTTAGCTGTACCTACTCCCACCTTATCCTCTCGCATCCTTTTCCATTCTTACGACAAAGCTCCAGTCTCAGGTAGTAGTCCTCAGCGCTGACAGACGTTGAATGAAGGAAGAGATAGAAAATGGTTGAAGACCCAAAGCCTTGAAGGGAAAGAAGTCTACGTCACAACAGCCTATCCTCGAGTTGCCAACTGTAATCATACAACATATTGGATTGCTAAGTACTGCTTGAACTAGCTAGTAGTGTGGGTATGTAGCCATTCAGTTCTCGAGAGCATAAACCAAGGTGGTATATGTTGAAGTGACAGAAAAAGAAAACCATCGTCACACCATACAAAAGTAGGTCAAGTCCTGAAGTCCAACTGGTATAGTTGAGAAGCCAGATTGATTAAAACTCAACTTAGTCAGATGAGCAGATGTAGGGATTCAACCTCGTCATTTATGAGGGCAGTCCTCCATACCAGGACAAATTAGTCCTTTGCACACGTAAGAGTAACTGCTCAAAGGAAGTCATCATCATATGATCATATCTAGCGGTTTCTTTTTAAGATGCATACTAAATAGAAAACTGGTGTAACATGGAGTTTCCAAAATGGACGTTGCGGGTATGCTAAGTGTGGGTGCTGTGGCTGAGTGGTGGTAACAAAGAACCATGAACGGTCGTGAGGAGTTTTAGAAAGAGAGAGAACATGACCTTAAATTTTTAGAAAGTACTGGAGTGATGTAGGTTACGTCGGTCTCACAGGGAAATATTATCTAAATGTAAATTCATGGAAGTAGTTTTGAGTCGTCATTGTACGTGTCATTTAGGTTGTTTAATGTTGAAAGCAGGAGACAGGACAGAACCCTTAAGAATGCCGCTCTTGGTCAAGGAAAAGAAGAGGTTGACTCATCCTTAAGAATGGAAACGAACCTGTGAAGATAAGAAGACAAACTGAGGGATAATATGCGTAAGAGGAGAGATTTGGGAAATCACACTCCGATGCCAGACCATATCAAAAGCTTTGGAAATATCAGTGTCTGCGACAAAGGATTTTTCAAATTCTATTTGAGGGGTTAACTACAAATTAGTAGAACAGAAATAAGAATATCATCAATCGATCTCGACCGACGAAGATCATACTGGTTTATCCGTGAGATGATGAATATTAGATTTTTTTTTTGATATATGAGTCTCAGGTGTGGAAAGCCCTCAAGACTTTGCAGACGGCATAAATCAAAGCGGCAGTACAATAGCTAGAAAGGTTAGAACGGCCTCTCTAATTTGTGAAAGGCTTTACGGGGTATATGCTTTCAGAATGATGGAGAAAAAAAATTAGATTTTTAGTCTCACGTGAAAGAGAAGGATGATTACAGGCCCAAGTTCATTATCTTGATCACTGCTCACCGCCCCTGATCCAGCCAGCCATTGTTCAAGTCCTCACCCATTCTCCCACATACCACCCATCTCTCTCCCTCCCTATCTCCCTCCCTCTCCCTCCACCTCTCTGACCAGCATAGTCTCCAGTTCATCATCATTACAAACCACGTCAACCGCCATTCCTAACTACATCCTCCTCTTCATGACCCATCACCACTTTGTCTTTCCGATCCTGTACACCATTCTTGACCCGCGCTCACCCTTGACCCCTTTCGTCATTCCTTGACCCTCAGGTCACAGTTTCTGATCCTCGGTTCTCCTCATGACCCAGCATTCTTGACCCCTACCTGGTGTTGATGACTCCACCCTACCATTTTTGACCACACCATACCATTCATGACCCCACCCTGCTGCATTCATGACCCCACCATACCATTCATGACCCCACGATACCATTTATGACCCCCACCCCACCATTCATGACCCTTCCCCACTGTTCATCCTGCATTCATGACCTCACCCCACCATTCATGACCTCAACCTGCATTCCTGACCCTTCCACACCATTCATGACCTCACCCCACCATTCATGACCCCACCCTGCATTCATGACCCCCCCACCCCACCATTCTTGATCGCTAGCCGACATTCTTGACCCAGTTCATCATTATTCCTGACCCCGTCCATCATTATGAGCCATCACTGCTCTCGTCCCCATCCATCATTCTTGACCTCATTCACTCTCTTGACCACACTCAGCCGTTATCGACCACAGTTGGTGTTGACTCCACCCACTCTTCCTAATGACTACACACAGTTGCTGACCCTCCGTGACCATTTCTAACCACCAGATCTTATTGCTAACCCATGCCTCCTATTCTCGAACCTGCCGACCATTTTCTAGCTGTTTCTACCTTCCATTTTCTCGTGTAAGAAAATGTGAAGCTGGATCCCATCATGGCAGAAATTACTGTACCTTTCCGATCCTCATCGGCCTTTACTTACCTACCGCCGCCCATTATACATTTTCTCTCTCTCTCATTCAAGAGCGGGAACCACGCACTCCATCATGGCCCAGGGTCGGACGCCACTATCTCACCCGTGTTTTGTCGGCGGGTCATCATCACGCGTTGTGTATGTGGCTGGCAACACTGGAACGCTGGGGCCAGCGTCGTACAAGCGATATATGTATATAACCAGAGAAATTTTCTTAATCATGGGAATGGACACATGTGCGTTTTTCTCCTTGATTTTGTTGATTTGTGTGTGTGTGTGTGTGTGTGTGTGTGTGTGTGTGTGTGTGTGTGTCTGTTCTACGCAGTCTCAAATGGCTCACTGTTGTTTGGGGGAATATGCGTGTAGGTTGAGGTTGAGTGAGGGGAGGTGGCATGAGGGGATGGAGGGAACGGAGGAGGGGAGTGCAGAGAGGGAGGCGGGAGGGGAAGAGGATCAGAAGACGGAGTGTCAAAAGACGAAACGAAGCGAATGAACGGAGGACGTAAGATGCGGTCACTTTGATACGAGTGTGGTTATACCACTTTAACTTAACCACTTCAGCACGACGGTACGACCAATGAATTGTACGAGGGTTCGACCCATAGGTATGATGGCTTAGCATTTGACCTGGGGTCAGTTATCATACCCAGAGGGTTGTATTGTCCTGTTCAAGGGTCGAACTCTCTTAAGAGCTCAAGGAGTCAAGAAAAGCTATACGTAATGACGTCACATGTCTTTACTGTGGTTGCGATCGAGGAAATAATTACTGTAATTACTTCATTCAGCTGCCTCGGAGTTCCTCAGAAGGAGACAGTTTTATTGACTCATGATCCAGGCAACACACCGTGCTCATGACGGTCATGGGAGTTGGTGTTGTCATTAGTCGTCCAGCTGTCGACGCCTCAGGTGTCATGCGAGGTTGAACGACACCGTCTTGTTCACTTGGGTCGTCTTCTTATGTCGTTCTTTGTGGACACCGTTCGTGTCGTGTACCTGTTTGGTTCGTGTCCGTCCCGCATCTGTGTTATCTACACGTGTCGTTTACTTGTCCTGTCCATCTGTATCATCCGCCTGTATCGTGCACTTGTATCTTCCATCTGTGGCGTCATTCCACGCCCTTTTGTGTCCTCTCCCTCCTTCAACTCCCGTTGTGGTTGCTACACCCACGCCTTCTATCCTTGCTGTCTAACGTACCTCTACCATCTACTTGTCTACTACCGGTGTAGTTATACCTGTGAGGCGTCTGTGTATATCGTGGATCTAAGTGATCCATCTGTGGTATGTGTACTCGTGGGAACTTACGAGTCCTCTCTCCCGACAAACACTTCAGCCCTGTGTGGCGTGATGGGTAATGGGTCCCCTCGGAGCTGTACAGTGGGTGTGTGGCACTGACACCTTTATTAACATCGTCCGGTCTAGGCAGCACTACACCCCCATTGGCTAGCGTTGTCAGCAGTGGTGTCAGCAGCCCTGACTAATGCTAGCTGGTACCTGGAAGCCGGGGGTATCTCTGTATGGTGCCCTGTGTTATGACTATTCTCTCTTCGTATATCAAAGCTTACAGTCACGGAGAACAGTCGGTATAGACACCAGGCCTTAAATGAACCAAGAAAGTGTTAAAGAGACCAATCAGTAAATAGACAAGTGGTAGAAGAATGTAAGAGTCTTTGAGGAAGTGAAGAAACAGTCTTTTGAAAAGCAGGAGGCCATCGCTATAGAGATAAACCAAGAGAAGGTAAAATATACCAAAGCTTGACGGTGTAGGGAAAGAAATAGACATTACAACAGCCAACCCATGAATTACCTGTGACCACACAGTTATCATGTGACGTAAGAGCCTCTCGAACATTACGTGGTCTTGCTAATGGCTGGGGTACACTACCAGCTTGCTCTTGGGGACATTCTTAAGTCATATAAGTAGAGGAGGTAAAGTGCCGTAAGGCTAGTGGGTCAAGTTTGTAGGTCAGGCTGAGGAAGTCGGTCGATAAGTTGCATTGCTTTGGACTCTACCCTGTCTAGTGAGTGTGTAGACCTACAGCCGCCAATGACGTGAGAACGCTACTCTGGACAGAGATAAATCAAAACCGTCGGAACAGTTGTTATAAGAAAAGCATCCCTGGCATCTGAACGGACATTGCAGTATCGCCGAGGCTGAGGTGGCGCTATGTATAACAGAAGAGGTCCGGGATAGATCTGACGCTATGTTGATAGCAAATTTGCTCACTGTGTTGAGTGATGGAAGAAGTATGGATCCATCAGAACACATTGTAAAAGTTGTAAGTAGTTTTGAATAGATGGATACGAAAAGAAGAAATTGCTATGTAGGGGAGCTTCAAGTTCAACGAGGTTACGTCTGCCTCATTGGCATATCCCGTTCAAATTCTGTTTTCATAGAGGTAATTGTGACGATACTGAGACGTAGGTTGGGCAAGACAGGCTGGCGCAGAAGTGGAAGACGTGAGAAATGCAGTGTGGGGTCATCAGTGTATGAGTGCACTCGGTTATTTGTTGAAAAATAGAGTAAGTGCTTGATGAAAGAGAGGAAGACCTTACTACGTGGGACAGACAATTGATAGACGTTGATCCAGCGACTGTTACTGAGGCAAATCAGCCAGAGACGACGCCAGATATGAAAATGAATAAACAGACGCAAGGAAGAAAGTCAGGAGAGGGGTGACTTTTGGAAGTCATCTCAATGCCACATCCTGTCAAAAGCTTTCGAGATATGAAGGTTTACAACAGAGGTTTCCTCAAAATCTTTCTGGGAGAACTGGCCAGACGTGGGTAATATAAGACAGGATATACCAACCGATGGATCTCGCCTTGCGAAAGCCAGACTTTTAAGATTCACGTTGCTTGGGAAAATGAAAGTCGAGAAGCAATGCAAGTCAGGATTTTAGAGATGACAGAAGTCCCAAAATAGAGTAGGCTACATCTTTGCATTTCTCCGGCACAAAAAAAAGTAAACAAATGTGCTTTTAAGAGCGGAGTGAAACAGGCGAAAAAGCACTAACGTGAGTTAAAAAGTATATTTCTTCAAAAGACAAAGAGATATGTTATCTGGACCTTATGCCATGCCTGTGTCCAGGGAGAGAAATTTTGTTTTCGACTGCACTGAGAAGTTAGAGGGACGAGTAAAGGATTAGCAAGGCGTGCATCACGGGGTGAGGAAATATTAGGACCTTAAGATGAAGACAGCGGAGCAAAAACAGATCTGTAAGAGTTGCTCCCTCAGTACGAGAGACATCTGTAATATGCCAGAGAAGAAGAAGCGAAAGAAAGATGTAGCGAAGAACCAGAGGGGATCTTACCAGCTGTAGAAGGTAGGTCAGCTCACATCCTTGAAGGAACAGTCCGCCTCACGTACAATATATTTCCATCGATCTCCGACCAGGAGTGAAAGTTGAATGTGAATTAAAGGAAGATTTTTTTTTTCAGCTTCGATATGTCATGCACCTTGCCCAGAAGGCTTCATAACAGGAATCTTAACACATACATAAGAAGAAGAAGAAGTCGTAGAGGAAGAGAGGGATACGTATGCTTGCATTCCCGGCTACAGGAACTTCTGCTTTGCGCCCAGCAGTGACAGAAGCATCGCTTCGGTAGAGACAGTAATCTACTGCGAAAAATCAAGGGAAAATTCTCGTACTTTCGTTTAATCATCGGTATTAAAGTCAATGAGCGCCATTAAAGCGCCAGTATTACCGTTGAGAGCGAGCAGGTGGAGGAGGGAGTGCATCGTGTAATGAGAAGTTTACAAGTGATCCTGTTTGTCTCCACATGGCGTCGGTGGATTCAATGTACTGCCTTCTGGTATTGGCAGTGGTGGGTATTACTGTCTGATATTGGCAGTCCTGGACGACACTGCCTCACGCTGGCCGACGTGAATGCCAATGCCTACACTGGTGGTCGCCAATAATGAGTGTCTCTGAGAGGCACTGGTACTGCCTGGGTAATACCACCGAGTGTTAGCAATCCTGTGGTGTTCCTACTTACATTGAGTGGCCTTTGATATCGCAGCGTGGTGTTAGAAGTCCTGTAAGGCACTGCCGGTACTCTTAGCTCTAGCTGTCACTGCTGGGCGTTGGACTGTTTGCGTATCACTGCCTGATGTTATCAGTTTTGGATAGCAGTGCCAAGTGCTTGCATTCTTAGGTGCTTGTAGACAGTATCAGCTGCCAGTAATACCATTACTAAGTGTTGCAGTGCCTTGGTGTCACTGCCTAGCGATGGCTTTCCTGGGTGTCACTGCCTAGCGATGGCTTTCCTGGGTGTCACTGCCTAGCGATGGCTTTCCTGGGTGCCACTGCCTAGCGATGGCTTTTCTGGGTGCCACTGCCGTGTTGTTGTGCCATCCCTTAGTACCAGTAGGTATGGACGGCACCACCTGGTGTTTTCTGCTGTTTTATTTTTTTTTTGTCTTTTTTGTGAAAGTTGCGCTGGAACCACGTCGACCCCACTCTTCCCTCTTCGTCGTTCGATAGTGCCACAAGACAAGCGACAGCAGGTGCCTTCTAGCACTCGAAGAGCCGTGACCAAGTGGGTTGGCACCCTAGCTATCATACCTACAATGCATGTCTGGTGTTTAATTTGAATTACGGGATCTTATATAAGGTCTCCTCGAGAAGGTAGGAAGAAATCGCTATGCAATTACGGCGAAAATTGGGTTATTCTCACTGACACACACACACACACACACACACACACACACACACACACACACACACTCGCGTGAGATCGTACACAAAGCGACCGAAAACAATGTTTCTTCCCACCTTCGGGCTGAAGGGGGTAACTCAAACTTTTTGATCTGTTGCATATATTGCTGCTTAGGAGGTGAGGTAAACAGATCGTACGTCAGTAAGTATTTTAACTGATGTCTTATGCTTTTGTCCTCACCTTGCATGAACCTTCTGCTCGAACCTGACTTGAATCTTCTGTTCATGACGCAACTTCCGTCTCGCTCGAGCCGTCTGCATAGTGTCATGCACGCGCGTAACGTCTACCTTTCTTTGTCTCGGGTTTATATCGTGTTTCATCCGAGTCCTCATCATGACTGAGGCTTGTTCCTCTCCTCCCTTACCAACACCTTCCATCACTCTCTCCCACAAGCCATGTACCATTGCTTTATTTGAACTTTTAATCCTTGTTTCATTCGTGTCCTCGTTGAAACCCGGCAGACTTTTTGAGCCTAAAACTTTCACGTTTCTCGGGTAATAATTTGGTATTACTTTTCTTTAGATGAACGATGTGCCTTACTAAGTATGATGTTTCAGTGGTCCTCTCACAATTGTCATTTACCATTGGTAACTTATTTAGTATATGACTTTAATTTTCCCCTTATCATAACTTATTCGATTCTTCCTTGAACCTTGTACCCTTGTCTCGACTGAGCCATGTATTACATTCTGAAGCGACTGTCCCTCTTCATCTGAAAATTTCTCACCTTTGTCTTAAACGAATCTTTTACCCATGTATCATGTAAATCTTCTATGAACCTTCCGTATGTTTATGAGTTGAATTTTATCCTCGCCTCTTACCTGTCTCACACGACCTTTTTTTCCACCCTATTTGATGCTCCTGTCATTTCCTCACCTGACTCCACCTTCGTCTCACCAGTTGTTATCACCATTTGCTCCCATACGTGAAAGCGTTCCTGCCTTTATCACCAGAATTATCGATCTCTTCTTCATTCGCTTCACCTAAACCTATTTTACTCAAACTTCAGCCTTCCCCTGATTACCACATTGAAACCTCAAACCCTTCTACTCTCACCTGACCTCACCCTCCACCTCGAGTATCATCAGATACCATTGTTTTATCCTTTTTCTTTCTTAAACTTTCTACACACATTATCTATCCTGAATCTTCCATCAATCCGTCATTTGAAATCTACATTCTCTTCGCTGAGACTAGCCCACATCTTATCGAAAGACTCCTTTTTCCGTTTCATGTAAACCCTTCTCCTTCTACACTACCTGAGCTTCGCTTGTCTTTCACATCTGACTCTTGCCTCTGTGTCCCACCTTGAATGAAGCTTCTACCATTCTCTCTCATCTGAACCAAACCCTCAGTTTCTCGTCTGTCTTGCATCTTTTCCTCATTAATTCTTTCCATCGTTCTCGTAGTTGAGACTCACTCTTCTTTGTCTTACCTGACTGTTCCTCCCTTTTTTTTTTAGTTTGAGAAACTTTTCTCGTCTTCTATCACTTGAATCCTGCACTTCATTTGTCATGTGAACCTAACTAACACTCCCCTGCCTTAGGCCAGCTTTATTCCTTTGTCAAGCCGAGACTTTGCTACTGTCATATATAGCCTTATTATCCTCGTGTGATTTGATCCTCCCACTTTGTGTCAGCTGAACCTTCCTCTGATTGGAGGAAATTCGACTAACTTTGTAATCTGGACACTTTATTAGCACCTTCACACCGTTGTTTTCTATGTGTCACTCTAATGTTAATCTCATTCCTTCACTTGCGTCGTTTTCTTCCTCTCTCTGTGTGGCCTTAGCCTTATCGGACAACTCTCACAATACGTTTATCATTATTTGCCTCACCTGAACCCCTCCACCTCCACCTTTGCTTCACCTGAGCCCTCCACTCTTGCCTCACCTGAACCCCTCCACCTCCACCCTTGCTTCACCTGAGCCCTCCAC